>JBBYHO010459417.1:0-24843 GCA_038382025.1 Adansonia gregorii
AAATCCAAAGTTTGTCTTTGAAAAGCAGATCTAATTATGTTAGTATCTATAATTGTTTTCTTCTCTGAAATAATAATTGATAGAGCCTCATTGATAAATGCTACAAGATCTTATCCATTGGAACCCACAATTATGGACTTGAATCCATTAGTATGGAACATTTTCTTACCAAGTGAAATCCCCTATTATATGAAAGAGTGAAAAAGTGCTTTTATTGTTATGGAATAAAAAGCCTTTATATCTTAATACATGTATTTAATTTATTCGAGGCTATGAAAATGAGAGGGTTGCACTAGTTAGCATACGCCCTACTAACGTGTTACAATAATTAGCATAGGCCTCGTTAACATGTAACAGTAGTTAGCATATGCCTCTCTTAATAGGTTGCAATAGTTAGAATAGGCATCGCTAACAAGTTACAATAATTAGCATAGTCTTTGCTAACGGGTAATAGTAGTTAGAATATGGCCCTGCTAGCGGGTTACAATAGTTAGCATTGGGTTACAATAGTTAGCATATGGCCTCGCTAATAGTTACAATAGTTAACATAGGCCTCATTAATGGATTACAATAGTTAGCACCCCATTAATGGACTACAATAGTTAGTATAGGCCCCATTAATAGGTGACAATAGTTAGTATAGGCCTTGCTAATGGGTTACAATAGTTAGGAACAATTACTATAATGATATTAATAATATGATCCTTATCCCTGGCTATAACAGGGTTTGTAGATATGGATGTTAAATTTTATACATTTTCTTAGCATTTGAACTTGGAATTTTTGTTAATGTCATTGATAAAGAATATTTGATACTGCTATCACTATGATTTTGCTAAATATTTAATTACTTTTAAAGAATGCTTTTTGAATGATCTTTTGTATAATTATATAAATATTTACACAATGCTTAAGCTAATGTGTTTTATGGTTATACTTACTGAGCAATGGTCTCTTATTCCTCTACCTTTACTTTCTAAATGAACAAAATACAAGTCTAGAACTTTAGGAGCTAAGCGGCTAACTTGAAGATTTACATAATATTTTGACCTCACTAGTTTCTTTTGAGACTTATTTTGTATAACTGACATCCAAACCTTCAATTTTGTAGTTACCATTTTGAAAATTTAGACCTAACTTGTAATAGCTTGTCAATGTGAATGTGACATGCTATATTTTTTAAAGTACTCTCTTTTGATCAAGATTTCATTTTTATTAAAAACTTCTATACCATTGATAGAAAGGGCTTTATATTATTTTGGAACATTGCTTAAGGTCATAAAGCTTTGTTTCAAGGTAATATTTCCATGTTATGGCCTAATTTGGGGCATGATAATGCGACAGCAAAGTCAGTCACTTCCAATGCCTATTGCTAATCTGGCATCTAGAGCTTCCCTTTGGACTTTTCATTTAGTCAATTTCATGCAAAATGAAATTGGTAGATCTATTCAAGGACTAAGTTATCTACCTAAATTCAAAGGTTTGTCCAATATTTAAGAAGGTTTAGATTAAAAATGTTAGGCCTGAAAATGAACTTGTAAGAAAAAAAAGTAAAGCTTCCTTGAAAAGTAGGCCAGGCCTTAGACAAAAAATTTTAACTCCAGGCTTAGCTTGACCAAAAAAAGATATTTTTTTAATTACAAAATTTATATTTTATAATATAATTATATATTTTATAGTAATAGTTCTAGATTTATTTTACTTGTTAATTTGTTGAAGCATTTTTATAATCATGCCATACATTTTTAAAAGATTATTAACAAAGAAATTTATTAAAAGATATATTTAATTATTAAAAATTAAATTAAAAATAATAATATGGATGAGCTTAAATTGACTTGGACTACTTATTTAGAAATATAAGTGAGCTTGAACAAAAAAAATTTATCCATATTTTGGGTTGGACCAAGCTTGCGCAAGCCTGTAATATATTAATACCCTATAGAGAGCCAGCTCGAATCTAACTCAGCTTAGCCCATGAATAGGTCTAGTACTTGGCCTTTTCGTTGCTGTAAATTTGGATACGGGTGGGGGAAAATGGAAAGAGGTAAAATGAAAAGAGAGAAAAAAGAAAAAAAAAAAAGGAAAGAAGGAAAAGATAATATCAGGCTCGTCAATAAGCTAATTTTACAAGTCATCTAATTATTAGCTTAAGTGAAGTAAGTTTTGGGATTGGTCAATGCAATCTATCATCATTAGATAAAAATAATTGTTTCATTTTTAATGGATTAGTCATTCCTTAAAGTGGATATTTAATTAGTGTACATTGGATAAGATGATTATTTTCCTATTTTAAAATCAGTTAATGCAATAAATAAGAAACATGATTAATTGGTCGAATTATTTTTTAATATGATGTCCAAAAATTATAATGATAATCGAATTCTACAAAAATAAAAAATTATGAAAATGCTTTTAAATCTACTAGACAAACTTTGGCATTATTGTAAACACCTAATTTTATTTAGACTCAAATAATTAATTATTCTCGATTTTAATTGTGTGTAGATACCTTTTAAACCATATCTCTTGAATGAAGTATCAATGTCCATGAGGTGCAATGCAATGATTGAAACATATTAGAGAACCCAGTTTGATTAATAAAGATGGTATGTAAGCTTCATCACGTAAGCTGAAAAATGTGCCAATTTGGAAAAATCAAAATTAAAAGTATGGCGAATTAAAGAAGTGAAATTGAGACTGCAACTTGGCTCGATTAAGTTATGTGTTGAAATGAACATTTGAAGCAATCAAAGTCGAAGAGAGGCCTAACTTTAAAAGTCCAAATCAAATAAAAAAGTAAAAGGTCAAACCAAAAAGTCAAGGATGTGGATTTTAGAAATTTGAGCCTCAAGGGGAACCTAACGGTGAAATTGACTATGTCAATTTGAAATTGAGCATATAAGGAAGGTCAATCGAGGACAAATGAGGAAAGATATGAAGGGTTAGTAAAAGATATTGTCGCAAAAGGTAAAGTGGTAAATGAGTGAAGCGTTCAATATATTAAATCAGAAGGATTAAAGGACAAAATTGGCTTGCCAAAGTGAAAATATGGATGGAAAAGACGTCAATGAGCTAGTATGGATCCAAAAAGGACAAATAATGGAAAAAATATCCTGACAAGTTAATCCAAAAAGTTTAATGTAAGCAAGTTTTCACATTTGGTGGAACGCCATTAGGGAGTCAGAAGCGTATCGCCCACAATAATAAACATCAAAGAGGAAATAGGTTTTGGAGGCTAAATTAATAATCAAATTGGGGCAAGGGAATTAGAATGGAACTAGAAAGAAGCAATACTTTTTTAGAATACATATTTTGTCGAAATTGGATGGAATTGAGGGAAATTCATGATGTTGAAGACCTAACTGAAAATTTCAAAATATCAAGGGAAAAATCCTATAATAAAAGACATCTATTGTATGAAATATTTTTCAATAAATGAAAGATGGTTTAGAAATTTTACCTAAGTTAAAAATGAGAGGACAAATGGTAGATAACAGTTGATAGTAAATAGAAAGAGGATAGAATTTAATTAGCACATTAAGTACCCAGTTTTGGACAATAGGTGTTCATGAGAGGTTGGTTAGTGTATAAGAAGAAAGGCTAACCTGGGAAAGGTGGTCTGCTAAAGAAAACAAAAGATGAGAAAGAAGCCGAAAGGGAAGTTTTGGCCAAGGCATGAGGCAACTCTGCACTTGATATCCTTTGCATTCACCTTCAGACTCTCTTCTCCAAGAAACCTAACTACCACAAGCTTATTTCTATTGTTTTTTTTCTAGGTATATCCTTCTTTTATCTTCTTTTACTCATTTTCTTTTCTTCTTTAAGCTTATCAACTCATCTCAACATGCACTTCGTGAAGTTTTTATCCCCCATCATCTTTGCAAAATCTTTTGATCTTTTTTTTTTTCAATAAATCTTTTCAAAAAAAGAATTCATTTTGACTCAAGGTTTTTTTTTCTAAAGCTTCATGCATATTTACTTGATATTCTTTGCATTCTCATGATTTTAAAAGTTACTATTGCCTCTTTGAGTTTTGGCAGAGAAGGAAAACATTGATTTGGAAATTTTGAAAAATAAGGTTGGAAAACTTAGATTGATAAATGGTTTAATAATTTTTTAAAAATGAGATATATTTGGTATTTTTGATAAAAAAAAAGGTGAATTTTGGTTTAAAATCAAGCCCCTCAAGGAAAAAGTTTAAGTTTTTCTTTTTTCTTTTTTTTTGAAAATGATTGAGCTTTAATTTGAGCCTAATGAGACTCATGCATGACTTATGATCCTATTGGGTACTAATTGAACTCAAATTAAGGCATTTAAATATGAATTTTTCTAAATGTTAGAAGCAGAGGAAAGTATCATATTGTCAAGATTCCCAATTTATTTTGGAGTCATTTGAATTCTAAATAGGGTATCAAAACACCATTGAAAAGGTAACTTAATGAGGTTTATTTAAAAATGGTCAAAATTTCCTAGAAAATCACTTCCTAGAAGAAAATAATTTTTTAAGTCGTCTGATTCAGCACTGGCATTAAATGCAGTGGAATTATAGCAATGAACTTTGAAAAATTGCTTTAAACTCATTTGAACTCAAAAAGTGCTTAATTTTATTTTTCCTTTAAAATATTTTAAAAATCACAAAAAATCCTTTAAAGGATCAAAAATGGTTCGCATTGGGCATTGCTCTCTAGTCCTAGGGTTCCAAATAGTGTGTGATCCAAAAATTATAACTTGCTCATCCGAACTCAAAATAAGGAAAACAAAAGCTTGTTGGAAAGCTAATTCAATTCTCTTTGAGGGAAAATCCCGAAAAGATAATTTGGGGCTTAGAAACAATTTTTCAATTTAGCCTACTATTGTTGCTAGTTGCTAAAACAAGGGACTTTATGGTTTCGATTTACTTAGACTTAAGTTTGGGCTATAGACATACAAATGTCCAATCCTAAAGGTCTATGGCAATAGGTTTATAGGTCTATTCTAAGCCCAAAGATCAGCAAGGCTCCTAAACGACTTTCTAGCCATGCCATCCAATAACAACAACACAAGGTTCTAATCAAAGCATTACTTTAGATGGTTTGTCACAACATGGCCTGGTTTCGAATCCTATTCAACCCAGCTTAGAAGGCAAGTGTACGCCTCATTCATATATATATATATATATATCATATATCTAGATATCACTATTCTTTATTTATAGGGACCAGTATCATTATTATTTTCTCTTATTTTTCATGTTTGGGACTGAGTTGCCAAGATGAATTACTCATTCGACTTAACCTTAAATAATCGTTATGAAATGACCATTTATTTTGGAGTCGCCACCAATCTATTTTGGCTAGGTTAGATTGGTCATCTGCCAGAGTTCATATTTCAAGGGTAATGAAACCTTCAAAAACAAACTCTAAAGTCTACAAAAATGCTAGAGATCACTTGAAAGGGTTCGGGAGTTGGTTACAATTATGAGTGAGGATCGATCTTTCTCATGACTTCTGGTAATCAGTACCTTATTAATTACATGTTAACTTAAATTTTGATTTTTGTTCAGTTTCAATATCTGATATTTAATAATAATTCCCATTTTTAAAATAAAATTTTATGAAATAAATTTATTATTCTGTTTAAGAAAATCGAGCTTTTAATATTGTCAAAAATTAAACTATCTTGTGCACCCTTTTGGAGAATTAGACACAAAAGTTGGTATCCTTCTCCTGTGTATCCCACAAAGAGTTGAAAAAATACGAAAGGTTTTGAAACTCAAAATATCTTTTGTACCTCACTGAAGAGCCTAAGGAATACAAAAGACTTAATGAAACAAAAATTGAAAAATCTCGATTTTCCTTTTGAAAAGGATATCTCATTATTAAAATAATCTCTAGAACCTTGCTCATATTCTAAGAGAAATTTCATGTGGTATTTTAACTCGGAGACATTACCTTTTCTAGAAATTTTTAATTTTATTAAAAATATTAATATTTGTCCTAAGACTCGTCTTGACTATACATTTAAAACTAAGCTCAAAGGACTCGAAAATAATTAATGAGACCAAACTATCCTTTAAAGTACTTTCGACATGATAGTACCCTAGAAACTACAAAGGACTCAATTTTAATGCAAAGTTATCAAAATGCTTTTGAGGTATACTTTTGATGTGAGAATATCCCGGTACCCCTAAAAGACTTAAAAATGATCATAAAAGATGAACCTAACCCTAATGCACACTTTTGTCATGAAAGAATGTCAGTGATTACTTAGGGTTCGGTTCTAGAAAAATATTATTAAAATGCCTTTAGGGACTACATTTGTCTTAAAACATCCCGATAACCTTAAAAACCTCAAAATGATAAAAAATGATAATTTTATCGAAAATGGTTACTTAGAACATTAAAGGTGACCTAAAATGCAAAAATTACAAGCCCCTAAACTTTTCAAAATCACACTTTAAGCCTAAAATGACTAAAAATACAAAGAAAGTTCCTAAAATGACCAAAATACCCAAGTGGGTAATTTAGTGTGGGACAAAGCCATTTTGACCATAAAATACAAGGTTTTCTCAATGGATTCTAAACTTTACAAACTTTGCAATTTGGTTCGTACATTAAATAAACTTATAATTAAACATAAAACACATCATAAAAAATCATAAAAACCATGATTTGAAGCATTTGGCCAACCACCTACAATCGTAAAGCAATTTTTTGCAAATTTTGTAAATTAGTCCTTCAACTTTCTAAAATTACAAAAAGAACTCTAAAAAAATCCAAAAAATGCATTTTAACATGATAAAAATGCATAAATACTTCTCTAGGTCTACATGAAGGTTTCAGCCAAGCTTGGAAGGCCTAACAATTATTCTTTTATTTTTATAATTTAGTCCTTACATTTTCAATAATTAGAAAATAGCACCAAAAACATAAAAAATTCACTAAATCGCACTTGTACACAACCGGTCAAGCTGGAAACTACTTATCCAAAGCTTTAAAATTTTTGAAAAAAATAATTTTTTAGTCCTTTCAACTTCTAAAAATCATAAAATAATATAAATCATCATAAAAATAACAAATGAAGTTAAATCGAGGCTATCATGAATTTCAGCTAACATAAAAAACAACAAAAAACAATTTTTCTGAACACAACATCATGAATATCAACACAAATGAGCATCATCAAGCTTAGATATAAAAATAAAATCATAAAAGACAAACATATAAACATGTTTATTAATATATTAACATAAAAATGCTAAGAAAATAGTGTCAACATTGACATATATATATATATATATATATGAAAAAATTAAGACCATGTAAAAAACAACATATTTCATGAAGAAAATCAAGTTATTGCTAAGAAAATTTATACATAACAACTAAATCAAAGAAAGTGGTTCACAACCATCATGCTTGCCTTTCAAAATGGATCAAAATCCGTGAGCAATAACCATGATTTTGGTTCGCTAAAAGGAAGAAAAATGAATGAAACGAATAAGAACCAAAGATTTTGTAAGAAAAACTACCTGAAAAGCTTAATAACATAGACAATTTTAGTGTTTTTAGTGGTTTTCCTCATGAAAGCATAAAACCCCTTATGAAACATCATCCCCTTTATTTATAAAGGGGAGGTTCGGCCAAGAGGGGTTGAAATCCTTCTTAGCCAAATTGGCCATTTTTTTTTATTTTTTGGTCTTTTTATCATTTTAAGGATTTTTTTTTTTGTAAAGCTTAATTAATTGATTTTTGACTTTCATATGACTCATCATACATGAGTTATCATCTTAATACATAAGTCATCTAGCCTAATGTCAGGCTTTATGATTATTTATATGATATTAATCTTAATGATAAAATTGAATACCGATTAAATTAATTCTAACATAATTGGCTTTTCAAATTCTGAAATTAAAATAAATATTCATAAGTTTTCAAAAATGTATGAAAAAATAAAATTATAATTGCAAATTTTATGAAAAAATGAAAAAAAAGTGGAAGGACTAAATTATAAAAATAAAAAGTTATAAATTAACAAATTCAAGTACAAATTTGATCACGCAAAAGGCGCAAATAAATATTCATATGAAAATTTTGAATTCAAAAGAATTAATAAAAATTTAGAGAGAAAAAAATCAGTGGGCTTCATTACAAAATTAATATGGGCCTAATTGGGCTTTGTTGAAAATGAAATGGGCTTGTTGGAATAATTAAGAAATAAGCTTGTTGGGCTTGTAGAGAATGAAATAGGCTTGTGAGAAATCAAAAATGGCTTTGGCAAGGTTATTGAGCTTGTTAGAAAATTAATGGGCTTATTGAGCCCATTAGAAAAACTTGAAAGCTTAAAGCCTATTAAAGAAATTTTGCCCAAAATAAAATTAACAAAATTTTTAATAAAAATTCCAAGTGTTAAGTCCCAAAAGAAATTTTTAAAAAATTTTGGGATGAGGTAAAAGCAATTAAAAATTTCAAACTCATAAACATTTATGAGAAAAATCATTTTGGAAAAAAACTATATTTGAAAAGGAATTAAAAAATCCACAAAATGGATTAGAATTTTAACAAATAAATTTAACACTAATTTAATGGAAGTGCTTGAAGAGTTTTAAAATTTAAAACTTGAAAAAATTATATTGAAAATTTTGTAGATAAAAAGTTTGCATTTTGGAACCAAGAAATTTCAAAAATACATGTAAATTTATAAAAGTAAATTAGTTCAACATATTACTTAGAATATTAATTTATAAAAATGATAAACATGTAAATTTGAGATCGAAAACAAATTTTACGAGGAAAACTTTTGCAAGTATGTCACTCGTGGTATTGTGAGACATTTAAATTTTACCAAAATTAACAACTTGATACCCCATGGTATAAAATGCTAATATATATTTTCTCTTAAATATTTGTTTTGATTTTTCGAGATGAGTATTGGCATAAATACTATACGAGTATCGATAAAAATATATGACAGTTGACTTGCCAATTTTTATGAAAAAATGTTGAAATTTTCTTAAAAATAGAAAATTCGACCATGATATTATTTGTAAAAATGAATTTTGAAATTTTAAAAGAATAAAATTAAAAACCAATTATCAATAAAAACATACGGCAATTAACTCCCAAATTTTCATAAAAAATGTTGACAAATCCATAAAAATACGAGATTTAGATGTGATATTATTTGTAGAGAAAAATTTCAAAAGTTGACAAGAAAATATTTGGAAGCTAATTTTTCTCTTGAATATTCATCCTTTTTATCTGAGATTTTTTTTACAATTCTCAAAATCACATTTTTTTTGTTACATGCATATGCAACCATTTAGGTATGAAAAAATTGGCCTTTAAAACACCTAACTTGCCTAGACAAGATCAATCTCTACTGGACCAGCCACTAAGTTCTCAATCTCAAATATTTAATTCTATCAGAAAAAGGCTTAGATGAAATTAAGTGTCTACATGGTTTTGAATATGATGTTAAAGACTCATAAAAACCAAAATATTTTCAACCAAGAACCGCAGCATTTGAAGCTTGATTTGCCCCAATTTTGATGGCGTCAAATGGTTGAAATCATGAGCCATGATTAATCTGTCATTTGGATTAATCATAGCCCATACAAGAGCTCTCTTTATAAAAATAGTTTTGGCACACTAGCAAAGCACATTTAATTAAACACTTCATGACCAAAAATGTATAAACATGACATCAAATATCAAGGCATGATTAAACACACATATAATGTTATTTTATCGAACATATCATCATCAAACACAAGAAATGATATGAATAACACGATAGTGTGCAATGATAAAGATGATTTGGCATAAATATAGCACAAAAATAAAGCAAAACATCAAGGCAAAAATCATATGTGCTGTAGAACTTAAAGCATGTAGGGCGGAGATTTCTTGATGGAAATGCAATCAAAATCCATCAAACTCAAGATGAAATGCGATAAGATCAAGAAAAGATGCGTGGATCCTAATGGGGATGGTTATCATACAAAGTTTACTAACATGAGATGGAAAATATAGTTCAAATGCAAAAAAAATAAAGAGGTGAAGAGAAATATAACAAAGAGCTTTATATCCTAGCTTTTTCTTTTCCCTTCTTGCTTGGTTTTTCTTTAGTTGCTATGCCTCTCTTTTTTCTCTTATGCTGTTGCTCATTTCTTTTTCTTTCACTAATGTCATGTGTGTTCTTTCTAGCATAAATGAAAATTTTTTATATGGGTGAAGCAGTCGGCTAACGTAAAGCAAAAGAGAAGTATTTTTCTTGCCAAATATGGTGAGTCACTAAGTAAATGATGGCTTCGTGGTTGCTTAAAAATGTGATTGCCCAAACTCCTAAATTAGTTGGCCTCCTACTGGCAACCCCTTAAGAAGTTCAATTTTATTTCCAAAATGTCACTTCTGGTAGGCACAAGTGCGCTAGCCTAAGCTTAATTATCCAATGAACTTGCCACCAATTCCTATCATCTTTTGCTAAATGAGCCTGCTGGAAATTAAATTGCAAAGCCCAAATGTAGTTAAATGCAATATGGCCCAAATAAATAAATTAAATTAATACATGAACCATAAGTCATTTAAAATTGATCACACACTATAAAATAAAAGATATTTAGACGAGTAAAGGGGATGATTTTAAAAAGGCATCTCCTATATCATAAATTTAAAATTATTTATGATGTTTTTGGGTTTCATCCCTGATTTTTGTGATAATATATTTTAGGGACGACTAAATTCAAAAAGTTAATCAAATATGAATTCTAATATTTTATTTTTAAAAAAATTATATTTAAAATATTTTTCTTAAATAAAAATCAAAATAAATATGAAAACAGTTTTTCCACAAATAAAATTAGCTCCGTTGATTCTTTTATTCGGCCATTAAAATTTATTAATATAAACAATTTTGTGGAAAAAAAAAGAAAAAGAATAGAAAGGAAATGAAGTTGGTCACTCTCTAAACATGTGGATCCTTTTCTCTACCTAATGTAATTTTGCATTATGCTACTATTCCCAGGCATGTCATATATGGAAATCAAATAAGGCAATGGATTTGTTGGACCAGGCCACGCGGGAGTTGCAAAGCAAACGATATTCTAAAGTGTCTAAATGTAGGGCTCTTTGCATACTAGGAGACTAAAAGAATTTAAATGCTAGCACTCGTGTTTTCCTCTCTAGCTTTTTTATCCTTTTTTTAAAAGAATTCTCTGATTATTCAAATCAATCTCTTAGATCTCTCCCACAAATTCAAGTAAAAATCCCTAAATCTTCAATCACTCGTCTTAAATTTCTTTTGCTGCTCTTAAAGTAAAAATCGCAACTCAAATTTCTTCCATTTAAAGATAAACTACTTTACCCATTTTCCATTTTCGTTTGGATCTTTGACAAGAAAATGAAGAAAAAAGTTATGATTGATCAATTAATGCCAATATATATTTTGTTTGCTCATTTTTTATGCTCCCAGAAAAGCAATACCAATCACAGCTAGTTTTTGCAGGGAATCAGAGTCAATTTAATATCGCTTTACCCATCTTCAATTTTCCATTAACATTTGCTCTGCTAAAGTAGTGTGTACTACAATTGCAAGTTGTGGGAAGGGAATAAGATAGATTGGATTGGATGAATGGAGGTTTGAGTGATTATGGGTTATGTGTTACGATGCTCACCTCTCTCTAGTTGGATGACACAACAGTTGATTACTATGTAGCAACTAGTTGTAGCATCATTTAAATAAAGGATTAGTTGCTAAATAAATAATTGATTTATTGTTATTTTTAATTAAATTAATTTTTCCAAAAATCATACTCATGGACATTATCTGTTTTAGATATCGTCTAATGCTATCTTAGATAACAAATTATATAAACTTTTATTATTATCCAAATTATTTAACCAATTGTAGTCTTTTTAACAAATTATTCTATTCCTTCGGACAAATAAAATTCTTAGGTTAATCCACGAAGATTTTGAGATTCTTTCCTTCAAAGGTATTATCAAAATTCTTTTATTCAACAAAAATTGATTTTATTATTGTGTTTTGATCTACTTTGTTGCTATTTTTTATGTCATTTTAATCCCTTTTTTTTTCTTTTTATTATTTTAGACACCGCCATTGTCTTGATGGATGTTTCAATTGCCCACTAACGTTTGATTTTAATTCAATGTCATGTTATTAGGATCATAAAAAAAAATCCCATTTTAGTGTCAAATGTAATTAATTACCCATGCTTCCAGTTTGAATAAATTTGAAGAAGATTTATAATCTTTGTATGACAAAATTAAGAACTTTCAGGATAAATTAAATGCTTGTTTTTAGATTAGCTGTTAAAATTATTTGAATTCGTGTCATTTCAAAATTAGTTTAATGCTAATTTTAATAGTAATCTGAAATTTGAACATTTTGGTTATTGAGTTTGGATTGATAATAATTTTTTTTATCAATTTTTTTAATTTCATTAATTTCAAATATTTGTTTCCAATAATTAACTATTAATTTATTTTTATTTGAATAGTGACTTGGATCTAAGATATGGCTATTGACAAGAACAAGATGGAAATTGAGGATAGAAAGGATATTAACTATATAAATAGGGTAGAAAGTTTTCTTGAGTTTGCCTTTAAAAACTTAACAATTGGCCAAATAATGCATTGCCTTTATTTGAAGTCTAGAAATGTTAGTTATAAACAAAGATTTGAAGTTAAATATCACTTGATTAAGTATGGGATAGTTAAGAGCTATACTTTATGGTACTTTCATAGAGAAAAGTGGGTTGAGTCTGTAGATTTGGATGATGATAATGATTTTAGTGATCATAGAGCCCCTTGTGATGATATGATTGGATTTGTGGATATTATTTTTAATGTTACAAGTGTGCCTGCTACTATGTCTGCTGAATCTAGTGACATTAATTAAAATATGAAAATTGAAGAACCTAATGTCAAAGTGGCAAAGTTTTATTGCTTGTTAATAAAGCTTTTGAAAAACTATATCTTGGCTATAAGCACTCAAAACCAGCAGTCGCCGTCAAATTACTTCGGCTAAAGAGTCGTAGCCATTGGACTAATAGTCCATTTGATGGTTTGCTTGGTATTTTGAGGGGGTAATTTTTAATATGAAGCAGACTTTGCCTGCGTCATATGGTAGTGCTAAAAAATATATTGCGAAATTGGGATTGGCTTATTTGAAGTATGATGTTTGTTTGAATAATTGCATATTATATTAGGGTTTACATGTAGCGACAACATCTTGTCCAATTTCTAGTCTGCCTGGGTGGAAATTTGGTAATAGAAACGATGATGGGTTAAAAAATATAAAAAAAGAGTTGCTCATAAGGTATTGTGCTATTTTTCCCTTAAACCTAGGTTGCAAAGAATGTTTATGGCTTCTACGATAGCTATGGATATAAGGTAGCACAAAAAAATATCCCAACATGTGGCATCTAGCTGATACTCTAGCGTGGAAATCATTTGATGAGAAACATATCTCATTTGCTAGTGATCCTCAAAATGTTAGGTTAGGTATAGCCATTGATGGATTCCAACCTTTTAGTAATATGAGCTCCGAACATAGTATTTGGTTCGCAGTCTTAATTCCTTACAATCTCCCTATTAGCTTTGTTTAAAGGACCCATACTTTATATTGTCAGTGCTTATACCTAGTAAGCATAGTTCTGGAATGAGTATCGATGTATTCTTGCAACCATTAATTGAAAAGTTGAAGGAATTGTGGAAGGTTGGAGTAAACATATTTGATACTTATTCAAAATAAAATTTTAGATTGCATGCAGTCGTTTTATGGGCTATTAGTGATTTCCTACCATAAGGAGATCTTTCGAGGTGGTCAAGTAAAAGTTACAAGGCTTGTCTGTTTTGTCACAAGCATATAAAATCATATTTTTTAAGAGGTTCAAGAAAAATGTGTTACTTAGGAGGTAGGCTATTTTTACCTCTTAATCATAAATGGCGTAGAAATACTAAAGGATTTGATAGGACTACTAAAATGAAAGGAAAGGCAATACTATTATCAAGGGAAAAAGTTTTTATAGAGCTTTTTCAATTTAGTCAAAGGCCATTTAGTATGGGTATTAAAAGGAAGTATGATAATTCTAATAGTGTTGACAATTGGAGAAAGAAAAGTATATTTTTTGAATTGCCATATTGGAAACCTCTTCTCATTCAATATAATTTGGATGTTATACATATTAAGAAAAATGTTTCTGACAATGGTTAGGGACTGTGATGAATATAAAAGGCAAGATGAAAGATACAATAAATAGTGTTATGACTTAGTTAGAATGGGAATTAGACCTAAACTTTAACTATTTCCTAATAAAAGTAATATGCCTGTTCTAGTTGCATGTTATTTGAAGACTCCTAATGGGTATCTTTCAAAAACATCTCCATGTGTAAACATCAAAGAGCATAAAATTTCCAAAATAAAGAGTCATGATTGCCATATCTTTTTACAACATCTTTTGCCAATTACAATACGAAGATTCTTGCCTAAAGATGTATGTGAACTTTGATTAAGTTAAGTGCCTTTTTTAGAGATTTGTGTTGTAAGTCTCTAATTACAAATGATTTGAATAATCTTAAAAAAATCAAGTTATATTAACACTATGCAAACTTGAGATGATTTTTCACCTTTTTTCTATACCATGGTGCATTAGGTATTACACTTAGTTGAGCAAGCTGGGATTGCTAGCCGATGCACTATAGGTGGATGTACCTTTTGGAGTGATATCTTCGCACATTTATTTCATATGTGTGTAACAAAGCCTGACCAGAAGGTTCAATTGCTAAAGCTTATATTGTTGAGTTTAACATTTTGCTCAATATATTTGGAAGGCATTGATACGAAATTCAACCAACCTACCTGTAATGATGATTCCTATGATGGTTGTGCTAGCATTGGTATCTTAGGAGTGTTCACAAAAGCTGGCTGTCCTCTTAGTAAAGTTGATTTTAAGTGGTTGGCTATTGAATTAAAGCAAAAAGCTCATTTCTATGTCTTTAACAATTATGAAGAAGTGTGGCCATTTATTGAGTAAGTATCTTTTTCTAAATTCTTTTGATATCCTTAGAATGTATTTAAATGTCATTGTTTACTTACCAATACTTTATCTATTTTCTAGGCAATACAAAAATCATTGCCAAAAATGAGTCATTCTGAATTAATGCAGCGACATAATTCTGAATTTCCTAATTGGTTCTATAAGCATGTAAATTGTATCTTTTAGCCTACTTTGTTATTATCCTTTAGAAAAAGTATAAATAGGAAAAAATTTAAAGTTACATGTGTAGGTTGTTATTACATGCACATGGGTCTATTTCTTGTGACCTCCTTTGTTTAGTCGAAGGTTATTCACATTTAAAGTTGTGTTTTGGCTATATCGTCAATGGCTTTCACTTCCATACATTAGAGCATCAAAAACATAAAAGAAGTCAAAATAGTAGTGTTACGTGTAGGGTTGATGATAATTCTCCTAAGAAAGAGTATTATGGCTTATTGGAAAAAGTTTAAGAGTTGCAATATGTGGGAAGAAACAGCGTTCATCTTTTCAAATGCGATTGGTTTGATGTTTAGAATAAAGGATTAGGCTCCAAAATATATAATTATTCAATCATAAGCATCACTACTAATCATTGTCTAAAGACGAATGAGCCATTTATATTAGCTTGTCAAGTAGAATAGGCCTTTTATGTTGAGGATCCAAAAAATTCAAATTGGCTTGTAGTAATGAAAACACAACCTCAAGAAATGTACAATACCTATTTCCATAAAGGAGGATGTCTTGGGAGGGGATGAAATTGATGATAATGAAGTGTTTCAACTAAAAGATCATGACACTTATGGTCATGTAACAACATCGATGGATCTTGATGATGAGGTTGCAACCTTAAATAGATTTGATATTGATGCAAAAGCAGTCTCTTGGCATTGCACTTTAAATTAAGAAAGAAATTCGAGTTGGAGTTTTTTCAAATCAAGACTTGGATGATGATGATAGAGATGAATAGTACAACAATTTATCTGATGATAATGAAGATGATTATGATCCTAATATGTCTGATGATGATTAAATGTGATGTATGTTTAACATTATATTTATATATATTTACTTGAATTAAATTATATAATAACATTTTTTTTGGATTTTTCATTGTAAATCATGGGTAGAAACAAAAGTAAGAGTAAATCCAAAATTATACCATCTGCATTAAGAATGCTAGAAAACAATGAAGGCACATCTTCTCATCCTTTTTCAATTAGATTGTTTATATCCTCTCAAGAGCAGCCTTATAAGACATCTACATCATCTTCTCATCATATTTCATCTAGCTTGTCAGTTGCAAGACAAAGTACAAACTTGCGAATTCAATAAAGTAATGAATCTTGTCCTTAAATATTTAAAAAAATTTTCATATTTTTTCTATTATATTATGAAATTTGATGAATGTAAAAGATATAAAATAAATTTGACTAATTTTAGGAGAAAAATAGAGGTGTCTTCTCAACTTCCTGGTGTTGGCTTCTCAATTTATCAGAGCACGCAACCGACTCCCGTGTCACTTATGATTGGTAAATTTATATCATATTCCTTTTAAAATAACATTTTACTTTTCTTTGTTATTTTATTTAACTTTTTCATTAGATGAAATATACTATACTTAAGAACTATCCTTTTTATCATTTTATTTCATTAGATAAAATAAAATTCCCTATTTGATAAGTACACACAAGCATCGTGGTAGAGGATTATATAGAGGCATACAGTTAAATAAGTTAACTCATGCAAAAAGGCATAAGTTGGTGATTCATATACCCTCTAGATCATAATTTCATCCTTTTGTTGGTAACTTGTCACATTTGAGTTCTTGGATTGGTTATTGTGTGAGGTCTATTATAGGAGGACCTATAAATAAATAGGAATGGGTTCAAGCTTGTTATGGGCAACACTTGATGACTATGATTATGGTAAACTTTTTTTATATATATTGATTTCGTTTGATGTTTTTGTTTTGTCTTTCAAAAACATAATGTAATAAAGTAATATATATAGGATTATTGTAAAGCAAGTGATGAAGTCCTCTAAATTGAAAGAAAAAAAAGAAGATTTAGGTCTTGAGTAGCTTGATATATTTGATGATAAAAAAAAAAAGTTTGAGCAATTTTGTTTTTGAGAGATGAAGACATTATATTCCTAGTGGAAGAATTCCTTTCATAAAAAATATTTTAAGTATTCAACTAATGTGGAACGCATGCAAGATGTTCCTAATGGCCTAACAATAGGCAATTGGAAAGCTAAGTTTAGTGTATTTACATCTACAAATTTTCAGGTATAGCTCTAATTTTATTATTGGTATCAAATCTATTTTTCTCATTATAAATAATTAAATATTATATTTATTAATATGTTTTGATCAACATGTAGGAAAAAAGTAAGATAAATGCAAAATGTCGAGAACACTTGTAAATGATATCTTCCATAGGTTCACAAGCATTTGCACAAGTAGAGTACCAAATGGTTATAAAAATATTGTAAAAGTTTTTTATTTTTTAATAATTTTTGTTCATTATTAGGTATATTTATTTCTTGTGTTTAATGTTTTAAATGGATCCCGATATTGGTGATATGCCACTTACATCTAATCTTTGGATTGCACAACATGGATTCACTACAAAAGAAGGTAAGAAATGGCATGACTCAAAATCCAAGGAGGTTTAGATATGTGCCATAATGATTTAATTTAATCACCTAAATATCTTAATGTCATATAAGTAATATACTACTTTTATATTTTTTTTAGGAAAAGATAAAGAAAGTTGAAAAACATGAAGAACATGAAGGTCAAAATATGCTAAGTTCATAAATGAATTTGAATGAGAACCTTAGGGCTAAATAAGCTCATGTTCATGCGAAAGGTTCAGGTCATAAGGCTACTAGAAAAGGCACAACTTCTACTTTTCATTCAAAGCTGGTTACTCAATTACAAACTACAATATTGAGTTAACGAATCAATTACAGGATAACCAAGCTCAGTTGAAGGATTATCAAGCTCTTTTAAAAAAGAACCAAGAAAAAATTGCATGGATGATGGAACAAATTCAAGCATTACAAAGACAAGTCCAAGCATAACAAATTTGCTTTTAGGTTCATATTTATTATTTTTCTTAATTTATTTGGTTGTGATTAAATTTATCATGAACTCCATTTGATAAATTTTTTGTTGATTTCCTTTTCTTCACCATTTTCTTAATTGCTACTCTTCTTGCTATCTTCTATTCTTTGTAGCAAGAAAGTTCATGGATGACTTTCCTTATCACATCGTTGTCATGGGTTTGGCTTTATGTGTGACTTCATTGTCTTCCTAAGACCATTGTTTTCATCAGCCATGCTTTGATGTCATGATTATATTTTGCATCTAACTCTTGAAAATTGCATTGTTTAAGGTGATTTTACATTCTGCTCCAAGTCTATAAAAATGTTACCTTGCCCTTGAATACTAGTTCTACCATGCTATTGATTATTGCATGCATTTGGTGTGTTTTCCTTTACTTTATTACTTGATAAATGGCATGCTGTTAGGAATTTAATTGCATGGTGGATTTTTTTGAGATAAGTTTTTTAATCAGCTATGATGCTTTACTTCCAATATTTTATTTCAGCATGTAAATATAAATTGTCTGTTGCATCATATCTTAAAACAACCAAGTATTAATTAATCTTTCATTTAGGGATCGTTATTTTCAGAGAAATGTTTATTCCAACTATTAGATTTAAGTATGAGATACAAAAAATCTAGTTGGTTTTTTGTTTTTCTCCCTTTGCTTTCTGTTTGATTTTTTTATCGTATCCTTTGGGAAGTTACAAATGTTAGTTTAGTTTTCAACATTTTGATAAGTTTCTATGCTCTCCTTTCAAATTTAATTAATTGCATTTTGGTGTTTTAATATGATGGCCAAGTTTATTCTTTAATGCTAAATTTGTTGAGCTTATTTTAACCGCAAGAAAAAGCGTAAATAATTAAACATAAAACTAAAATGAAACTACACTTTCATTACTTCATTGCTCTCAATGCCAAGCACAGCTTCTAAGTTCACTTATTTGTGCACATTTACTAGTTAACTGAAAAATGCTCATGGTTATTATTTAAGCAATCACTTACAATCTTTTTGTTGCTGTTGTTGTGCAATGTTTTATTGCAGGTTCAACGGCTCCTCTATGTAGAGCATTTTAGAAGTCAAAAGCTCAATTTCTTTGGTTGATGAATATAAAAAGTTCACTGACACTGTTCTAGAGTGATGAAAATTGATGATAGGATGGTTTGGAAAAGGAAAAAGAGGTTAAAAATAAATTCAAACAAACATATAGTATTAATTTAATTTAGTTAGTTTTTTTTAGTGTGGTCAAGACTTTTAGTCAATCAACTTGCTCTTTTTTAGGAGTCTGTTGGCACTTTAGTGCAGTGTGCTTATTATGATAGTTTTATTGGAAGTTAATGAGTGGATAGACATTTTGGATGACCATATATATGATATAAAAAACTAATGCCTTTTTTGTTTGGAATGGATGATTGTGAATTATTTTCAATTCAGCATATTCGAAAAGTTTTAATGCCTAGTATTAGATTTGTTTGCTTTGTTTGAATGAAATGGCTTTAAATTTGTTATTTTCCCCATAAATTAGGGTTGACCTTCATCTTTAAAAATAATTTTAATGTTTTCATTATATTACTTTTGCGGACGATAGTCATCCTTAAAAAAATTCATTTAGAGACAAAAAACATCCCTAATTTTTTTAGGATTTTTATGAATTTGCGGATGATATTTGTCCCTAAAGTTTTGGGGATGAAATTCATCCTTAATTGTAGGGACGACTGGGGATGGTTGTCTGTAATCATCTTTAAAATTTATCAGAGACATGATTTTAAAGGACGATTATTGTGGACAGCTTAAATCATCTCTAATTCTTTTGGGGATGATTTGATAGATTTTAGGGATGATTTTTTGTCGTCCCCAAAACTATAAAATTTTGCATTCACATATTGCCTGGCCTTAGATTAAATGATTTTTGGAGCCAAAAATATGGAAAATTTGATGAAAAAAATTAATGATCATATTAGAGCAAAATGCTATGAATCAACCCCAAATGCCTAAAGGTATCAATACAGTTATGAATGCCAATGCATTTAGGCCTAATGTATTGATATATCACCATAATATACATTGATACATAGATGTATCGATACATTTTGTTCCCCCAATCAATTTTAGCTACTGTCAAGCCCTCATATCAATACATTTTGTTCCACCAATCAATTTTAACTACTGTCAAAACCTTGTATCAATACATTAATGTAATGTATCAACACTCTAATAGAATGTATTGATACCTAGGCATAATGTATTAATACACACCCTTGGATTTAAAAATTTGGAATGTAGGAGCCAATGTATCGATACCCTAGGGCATAGTATACATCCATCTGATAAATTTTGCATGTTTCACTCAATTTGACTCCCTGATCACTTTACCTTAGATCAGAATGAAAGAAATTGAATTCGGGTCTGAGCAAATGGCCTCAATGATACCTTAAAATGTTTGCACGGAGGCTCGAATAAAATTAGGTGTCTATGGTAAGAATGTTTGGGAGCTATAAAAGTAATCTTGGCCTTGATCATCTAAAACTATGCCAAAAGAATTATGCTGAAAGCAACAATACAACCATTAAGATTTATAAATTTTATCTGATGTTTAAGAGTTGTCAATTTTGTTGCAAATGCTATTAAGTATCTATTGTAGCAACTCTTTTATAGCATTCTTTTCTAAGAATGATAAAAATGTAAATCATAACAAGTGCATTGATATAAAGTATCATGTTATTAATGATCATGTAAGGAAATAAAAAGTGGATATCTAACACATTAGTGAAAACTTAATGGTTGAAAATCACATGATTAGAAAATCACTAATTAATTTCTATTAAAGTGTTGTTTGACTTCTTTCACATGTTTAATTTTGTTATTTGACCCTTAAATGACTACAAAAATTTTATTAATAAAGTATTATCCTATACAAAGTTCTTTAAAGAAAATCATGCATTATAATACAGGAAAGAAACTATCTAGACTAGAATGCTATGTCATAATTCATGTTAGTGAATTTTTAATTGAGTGTAAGTTTGAGTTCAAAATCACATATTCAAGTTCTTAACTTTATTATATGAACCAATTTGGAGAATGTTAGAGAATAATGTGACACACATCATAATTTTCTAAGACAAGATAACTACTTAATTATTCAATGATTATTTAAGTGATATTATCTCGTTAAATCTAATTTTAGTTAAACTATTCAAGTGATAATAGAGTTGAAGATAATTACTAACTATTTTAATAACTGATTAGGATAGAGATTTATTAAGGTGGTGATTAACTCAAATTAGTTATTACCAAACTATCTCGTAATTACAAGAACTAGAAGAAGTGCTATTTCTTTGCGAGGTATGAATGGAACTGAAGTCAATGCCTGAGCTTCATTTTGTATGTAGGGAAATGAAAATCCAATTTCAATGTTGCATTTTTCGTTTCTGTTTTTACTTTAAAGTTTTGGGGCAGACAGTTTTTAACGGTTTGGCTGACAATAACAATTTATTCCCTGATTCTTATTTTTGCTTTTTTTAATATAATTATATTTGAACTGGCTTTTCACTGTGATTGATGATGTATTTATACTGTCAAAAATCTGATAAAACGAACAAGCTTATCAAAAGACCAAATTTTTTATTACTACTAAATTGTAAAGGAAAATAGAAAAAGCCACAAGTCCTGTATGTGATACGATCAGTATTATTTATCATATTTAACAACAAAGTTTATGTTTGAAAATCTTGTAAAAACCTGCAATCAATCAAGCCAATTCTTGGGGTTGTCGGAAGAACCTTATTTTCTGGAGGGGGCAGTAGTGGAGCTGTAGGAAGTGGACTGAGCCGTGAAGGGGCCATGGGAGGTAAGCCTGTGGTGGTTACACTATTTGGGGTGGTAGTAAGGATATATAGCATACACAGTTTGTACTATTGTGAGGGCAAAAAGAAAGATGACACCGACCAGAGAAAGTATAGCCCATGGATTTCTGAAGTAGGTGTGAATAAGATTGGCACGCCATTCATTCCAAGGTTTCTTGCAGTAGCTGTTCACTTTCTTGCGCACCTCTTCTAAGCTGTTATCTGGATCCAGCGTAATGTCTTTTGACATTGAGTTGAACAGCTTAGCCACTGCTTTATCACTTCCAAGGGCATTCTGAATGATCCCTCTCGAGTGTAAAATGGCAACATCCTTATCACTGTCGATGATGTTATCCATGAAAAAGATATAGGATGTCACCTCATTGCCTGCCCCAACATGTAAACGTTCAAATGCTATTAGATTTAAGAACATAGACTCTGTGGCATCATCTACGATGATAACAGGAAGCTTAAGGACTCCGCCACGGAATGTAATATCCTTGAGGCTGAGAGTTTTAGTTTTCTTGAACCGGATTCCTGCTTCATTCAGCTCCATTGCAGATCTAACAATGTCATCACCATCTTCGTGTCTTGAGCTACGTGGTTTACGGTGACGTTTTCCTTGTTTTTGATGACCAGGTATGTCCTGAAGCAGACTCTTTCTGTATAAATCCAAGAGATGCAAGCAACTTCCCATGCTTGAGACGGACCTATCGGGGAAGCAAAACTTGAGTATAAGTTTGTTGACATACTCTTCATCCTGCATCAATGTAGAACCCTGTTTTAAAAACAGAAAAAAAATAGTGATTCAATAATGTGTCAAAAGATTAGAGACAACCTTAGTTCTATTGCTTTCAACAGCAACTAAGCTGCCAAGAACTTGCATTGGCAATTGATTTTCAAGCATTAGCATATCTCGTTTGATAAATGGTATAATATGCATCCTCCCATGATTGCTGAAGATTGGGTCATTTAGAGCAAAATCTTCCATTGTATCAGTAGCAGTGCGTAAAATTTCCAGCATGAAACAGCCATCAATAATCATCAGCTGCAGAAATTTGTGATCAGATTGCCACTCTTGATCAAGTAGATCATAACAATCTTTCAATTTTTGCAAGTCTTCAGTCAAAGATTTGACAAACAACTCTAAAGGTTTTCTGGATCTCCTCAGAAAATGAACGAGAGCTCGTTGTTTGTGCTCTTCCATGGGCTTCAGATGCTCTTCGCCATGATGGTAAGGGCCAAAGGAGACGACCTGAGGCGTGTAAGCTTTCTTGTTCAGGTCAATGACGCTGGCAGGTACTTTATAGACTGATCGCTTCTTCCAATGTTCCATCTCTGTCACAGTGTCGTTCATGCTCTCCAGTTTTCCTCTAACTTGAATAACCCAGTTGTCTTGCTCCATTTCTGTTCAAGGTACTCCACAGTGTGTTTAAGAGGAGGAGAAAATGGAAACACACAAGTGCTCACTATTCTCCCTATTTCATTCGTTTAGCTGGAAATGGCATCTGAGAGAAAACTCTAAGCTTTCTTGTTCTGCCAAAACGTGAAAGGAAAATGTTGAAATAGCTTTATTCAATACGTTAGGCATAAGCCGCAACAATATAAATGATGATGCTAAGGACAAGCATAAAGGCATGTCTTCTATTCTTATCTCAAGTAGTCAAGCTAAGTACAAAGAGAAGTATCGACGCATGAGAGATAGATAGACAAATAAATTAATGAAAAAGAACACAACAACCGCTGGAAGAAAAGAATCTGGACTACTTGTCATTATTTAGGATCCTCTTGAAAGAATTAGAAAAGTTAATACAATTTTAAGCATACACCCTGTCATGCTTGTTCAAGAAAACAATCATCCTTTAATCACACAGATTTCTTTTTTTTTCACTTGATATGTATAATGTATCTTTTGGCCTATTTTAGTTTTTTATAATTATTTTGAGATGACGTGATATGCGATATATACACTCTACTAGGACCCATGCCTTACAAGTAATTAGAGTTACAAGGAATCATTATTATTGAGACTGTGCTATCACTAAGAGTAGTTTAACTTGTTGAATAGAATTTACTGAAATAATACCACCTAAATAATCATATATATATATATATATAATATAATAAAATAGAGTACTTTCTATTTTTGTAAATACTGCTAACATAGTTGTCTAAGCGAATACCCTATATATGTGACACGTAAGCAACTAAAATTAGATACGAAGAAAATGTCGACTTGAATTAAAAAAACCTGAAATTATAGTATACTTAAAAGTTTGTTTGGATAGACGGTAAAATTAGCTCTCCTGAGATTGAGAACAAAGGCATCGATGAGATTGGTTACTGGAATAGTAAAATTAAAATCAGCGGTGGTATATGTATTTGCATTCAATTGCAACAGTGGAGATGAGATAAGAATAAAAATAACCATTAAAGATATTTGAATAAAATATTTGTATATGCACAATAAATAATTAAAAATAATTGAAATTATATTTATATCAAATAATAAAATATAAATAAATTATAGCATTGTTAAATAATGATTAAAATTTATTAAAACTATATTTATATTAAATAATAAAATGTAAATTAAAATGATATTTATGTAAATAAATAAAAATTATTAAAATTATATTTATATTAAATCATAAAATACATATTAAATTATATTTATTAAATAATAATTAAAATTATATTTAAAAATTAATAAACTAAAATTAAGAAAAAAAAAGTGGGGGAGGTAAAAGGGGGATTATCCCCCATCATTAGAGGTCCAATAGCCCACTGAACCCCTCCCCTCCAATTATAAACTGAAGGGGCAATGCAACAGCACTCCACT
>JBBYHO010459528.1:0-14882 GCA_038382025.1 Adansonia gregorii
TAAGGGATTCATCTAGGTTTTCCTACTTCTTCTCAATCCTCTTGCCTTCCCTACGAAGCCTTTAATTTAACTTAAACATTAAAGTACGTTCGATGTTCTAACTCCCGTTCTCCTTCGATCTCTTTTTTATATCTCAAGTTTTATTTTTTTTGATGTTTTGGACTATTTTAACCTTAAACAAAAAAAATCAACATGTATCATATAAGTAATATATTTTTAAAAAATCATAAAATTAATTAAATCAATCGGTCCACTTAAATTTAATTAAATTATTTTTATATTTTTCCGTAAGTTTATTGGATATAAAAAATTTTAAAATCCGTCAGTGTGATTTTTGATGTAGGGCGGACGAAATGAACCCAATGAATCGTAAGTTGCCAAGGCGCCCACTCGAATAATAAGCATTAGAAAAAAGTTGAAAATAATGTGGAGGGGCCATAGCCGATGACCTTTTCGGATTCCATTTGGTTGCAACTCTCTTTGATTTTGACGAGTGTGCCGCAATCTTTTTAAGATTAGAATTTTCCCTTTTGCATCCACTTATACTCAAAACATCACGTCACCAAGGCATCTTCATTAGAAGCTTCACTTATGCAGGCAAGCACCTATCAGAACGAAAAGTTTTCATTTTTTTTGTTTTTTTTTTTATTTGTTTCAATCAAAAGATAAAAGCTAATTCATCAAAGGATGTTATGTAGGGTAGCTAAAGATTGAGTCTTGGCTTGGGGGATATTTCTAGAGGGGAAATTGGGGAAATTTTGTTTGAAATGAAGGCAAGGAAAAAGGTTCCAATGAAGGTCTGGTTAACTGCTCAAAGATCAATAGGCCCCCTTTGGGTGGGTGTCACACATCGTCCAGGTTTTGCACTCACTAAATTTGTTTTCTTGTTTTCTGTTGGGTTCAGTTTCTCTTGATTGCTCATTTTAGTTCATAAAAAAAACGATCTCTTATCTTTTTAATCAAAGATTGTACCTATCTTGGTATTTATGGAGTTTTAAAGTGCTAAGACCATGAATTTTTAGACGTTGAAGTTTATGGTCACAGGTCTTTAGCAAGGCGAGTGCTTTTACGCGCTTTCATGCTTCTTGCTGCGTTATCGGTTGTTCCTTTGCTGCAAATGATATTTGGGGCCGGTCCAGAAATGTTGTATACCCTTACTACTTCAGCAGACTGTGCCCTTGAACCTGGTTCTTCTGGTCCATTTATGTTTCTAGGCACCTTTTTCTTCTCCAAAGTGTGGGGTTCATTGGGACTCTTTCAATGTGAGGAAGATAGGAACTTGACAACCGGCGTGATTAGATAGCTAATGGGAAAGCAAATGTTCAGTTACACTGCGAAGGTACTTTATGTTGGCGAAGGCTCAGTGTCAGCTGTTGTAGCATTGAGAGACTTGGGATTCTCTGCTGTAACTGGGATTTACATGCACCCCTTGTTCTCTTTTAAGCATAAGACAACTGTTTACGAGCTTGATTTTGAAGACAATTTTTATGATTTTGTGTTATCCAGGGATCGATATAAGGTATCGTTCCTGCTCTTCTTGTGCTTGAGATTGAACGTCTTCTTAGGCTGATGGAATTGGGGCCATGCTTGTTGGTATTAGAGGATCAGACCCTACTAACTTGATTATGTCAGCTACCCTAGTTTCTTGGCTACTGAAATCTTCCATTGTCGTGCATGCAGATTATGTGCATGAGTTTACGTTGGTTGTGTTCATGAAGAAACTTGGAACAACCATTTACTTTGAGCAGTATCGTCTTCCTGCTGATTGCTCATCTATAACAAACAGCAAAGTTATATTGAATCACATTGAGCCTCTTGTGGAGGAGAAACCAATGGGGCTTAAGAAAAATATTGCTTATTTGCCCAAGTTTGTTAATGTATCTTCTAAGCATCGTCTGGTCTCTATCGATGTCGGGGCAGTCAAGCATCTGAACTCGAGTGTTACAAGTTGGTTCTTGCCATCTCATCCTTCGGATCACAAAGCCTTCAATATTTATTCTGTTGATCATGATAATCGGTGATGATATCTTATGTCAAAAAGCCTGATATCAACTTTGTTTATCACCCAGGCCTTACTGGAAATAAGGCTTCCACAGATTCTGATGATGTTGTTGATGATTCAGATCCACTTGTTGAACATGAAGGGTTTGAATTTCTTCTCTGGTTTAAAGATAGAGTGCAATATGCAGACTTTCTGGTTCTGAATATGAATGCTGCTGGATCAGTGGAGTTAAAACTTCTTTCAGATTTGCTTGGAAATGGAATCATATGCTTCATTGACGAGATTTTTCTTCGCTGTTCAGATTGTATCGACGGCGGAGGATTGGTAAAGGGAGACTGCATGGACTTCGTCATGCCCTTAGAAGAACTGCTGTCTATGTTGATCAGTGGTGCCCATCTTAGACAGCCTTTGATCTGCTAGAGTCTTGTATTAGATACCGTCTCTAGTTTGATTCGTGAGTCATATATGTACTATTCCTGCTTGCAGGTACTGTTATTGTTGTCTGCTTGTCGTCATCACCTCCGGACTGGCCATTATCGTTATGGACCTTTACTCATGGAACAACATGTTTATAGGTAACTGCTCCTGCATACGAGGATCACTACCTATATACCGTCGATAGTTTTTAGTTTTGGAGCTAAACCTCAAACTGTCAGTAGAGGAAATTAGCATTTGGAAAGCTCCTTGATGTTGCCTATTTGGTTTTTGAAGATACACAAGCCCATTGGACATACACATACTTGCTGCCATGCTCGGGCATGACGGTTTCAGAATAAAATGTACAAGGCCACCAGGTGCAGCCCACTACAACAAACAGGCTGACAACATCCGTATTCTTTTACGGGCAAGCACAATTTTTTTAAAGAAATCATAACTTAGAAGATAAAGAAAAGTTATGAATATAGAGATTCGAACTTCAAACTTATTAGATGTTAATAATTATATAACCAACTAAACTAAGCTTTAAAGTCATGGACAATGCACAACGAAAAACCGAGAACTGAAGTCCTTGCTTTCCAACAAAATGAGACTGCTAGTTATACAGCTACATATGTATTGCTATAGTGAACCAAGTAAATTCTTCTTTAACATCGAAAAATGCAATTACTTAATATATTTTTGAAGTTCCAAGAAGCAAAGGAGATGGCATCTCTTTTGGCTAAATAAATTGTGTGAAATTCCAAATTTTCATTCATACCATGTATCATAATTGATTATAATTTCTTGTTTGATTATTAGAAAGGCCTGACATAAAGATAACAACACACTACTATATAGGAAGATAGTTCAAGAAACATGTTCTCATTCATCAGAGCCATTATTGACCTTTATCTCCAAAAGCCTCTCAACTGGTTGCCTACAAATCGGGCACCGATTAGTCTGGCATCGCAAAACCTTTGCACAGGAGCTGCACATGCACTGCGTTATGAACAAAAATATAAATAAATAAATCAGCAACCAGCTTACAAGAGAAAAATGATTTTGAAACGGAAAATTGGTTAAATCGACCATTCACGAGTGAAAAAGCATAGATTAATATTGCACTACTTATCCAAAGGTGATTATTCCACTTCCAGCTAAATCTAGAGTTAATATTTAATCAAAACACTTTTTCTTTTTTAATTAATTTTCATTTATATTCATAATTTAAAATTATTGAAATTCAATCATAGATTACTTTTAAGGTGAAATAATCATTACTTGGATAAGTAGTGGAAATCTCCACTGCCCATTAAGTAGTGGAGAGGAACATTATATTTATGTGAGACCCACCACCACAGTATCATATTCTTTATAGGCATGTAATTACAACTGTTGCCCAAGAAAACAAATTATTGAGTTTAGGCCAACAGTTGAGTCTTGTTCTTGCTTTCTTGTCTATTCAATCAAATTTTGCAAAAGACCTAACAAAGGATTAAAAAAGAAAAAAGGAATCAACTAATGAAGAGAAAAGAACAAGTGGCTGTGTTTACCATGTGTCTGCAGGGAAGAACAGTTGTGTCCCGAGGCTCTGAAAGGCAAATGACGCATTCTTTTCCAGGATCATTTGCATCAACATCGTTTTCCACTGAATTTGCAATCCCGTATATTTCTTGCAGCTCATACCTCATCTCATTCACCCATAGAATCTGTTTCACTACTCTCGTCTGGTATTCACCCTTCTCCTTCTCCAACACCGCCCGAGTTATCTGAGAATTGGCTCCTGACACTTGGTTTCCATCCAACCCATTCTGGTTTAAAGGCAACGCCTCTGCTTTCACGGCCAGATGATAGATATCCACTTCATCCACTTTCAGTAATTCTGACTCCTCAAACATAGACAAATCGATCCCTGTTCCAGAGGGCTGTCTGAACTTCTGTCCTAGACCTTGTTCAAAAGGCACAATTATTGGTGGTAGAATACTTTCCTTCATTGGTGTCAGATTGCAGTATTCACCTTCTTTTGCAAAGAAAATAACAGTCATCCTGTTTGCAGAGCAAATCAAACACTACATCATGTTAAGAACTAATATCAGAGACCAAACTGGATTCAAATAAAAACAGGAAAGTCGGCAACTCTACAATGGAGAGATGCAACATCTGAACTTCCGATAAGACGCCACAAACCTCAGTGCAGAAAATTGATTCTAAGAAGAAAAGGCAAAAGGTTCTGTTTAAAGGCCACATGTATGTGCTCCATTAAATACATATTGCTTTCTCATGATGCTAGAGAAACGAAAAGACCAAAAATAATATATTGTTAGATCAATGAATCAGTGTACAACAATTCATATAATATTGATAAGAATGACTATGCATAAGAAAATGATGACATCAAATGCATTAGTACATTTTTACAAGAAATTCAGCCAGCTAAATGCTTGCAGTGTAAGTTTACTGGAACTTCAACAAATCATTCACAGCTATTTTTTCCCCAAAACTCCTTAAAACTAAAACCCAGAGCTATCTTTTCCTTCATTTTTACCCTAGTTCATATCAGACGTCCTTACATTGGATTACCATGATGCATAAATTTATAAGGATAACAAATATTACCATAATTCTAGTCTTCATCACAGTAAACCTATTGGCATTTTCTCTATGAGGTAAAGAAAGAAAATCATGGGGGTTCAACTCTGACACAGATGGGGGAGACCTCGAAACACCACTAATGAGGTGAAATACCGCTTTTGAGAATTTTCTTCCTTTTTCCTGTCATTTTGGCATCTAGCTTAAAGTCGATTCAAAATTTCAAATAGCACACAAACAACCCACTTCTTTACAATCAGACCCCATATTATAAACAAGGCAACCTTAAAACCTCCCAACATAGTTGAGAATCTACGAAATCGATAACTAAAGTGAACAAATATACCCATTAATCTTTCATTGAATTCCAAAAAATTATATTCCTAAAATCACTTGCCAAAACTTTTATCCCTCTAAAAATGCATACCTCACCAATTTAATACACTAATCCATCTAGTTTGATATAATTTGCATCTCCAGCTCTATCAAAGGAGCAAAATTTTAATCAAAAGTAACTCATATTCATAGCTACAACCATTGATTTCTCACAGACAGCAAAAATTGAAAATTTAAACAAAGAGAGAATTTTTTTTTTTATACCTTCCGTCTACAGTAGCATCAAACGTGAAAGAAACCAAGAACTTCCCAGGATTCTGCTCATCAGCTTCCAATTTCAAAGTTTCCTTCTTCACATTAACGTCAGTCCTTATCGTAACTGTCTTTTGATGCTCTATATACGGCACCGGGGGCGGTGGCATCATTGGTCCATAAGCATACCTACTCCAATTGGCGGGTTCCATGTGGGGTCCACCTCGATGGTGATGATGATCGTAGGTCGCCGGAAGCGGCAACGCCACAGGCGGCTGGTGCGGATAGTGCCCTGGGTACTGGTAGTATTGGGGTGGATTGGTGGTCGCGTATTGGGGCGGGTAAGGCGTGGCGGCGGCAAAGACGTAACGGTTGGCGGGGATTTCAGGTTGCGGCTGTACTGGAGGAAGTGGCTGTGGTGGTGGAGTGTGGTTTCGCCGGCTTCTGCGCCTTCTCCGGCCATTTACTCTACTACTTCCGATGTTTCCCATATCTATATATATATATTGCCTATAAAGCTAGGATTATTATAACAAAGTTGGATCCAAATTTAATGTAAAAATTTCTGGTTTTTACCATTTTTTTCCTCAAAAACCCCCCAAAAAAAATCCTTGTGAATCGTTTCTCTGGCAAAAGACAAAGAAAGCAGAGGGAAGCGAAGGGAGACGGAAGAGAAGGGAAAATATAAAAGAAAATTAGAGGAACAAGAATCTTTAGTTGGGTGAATAATGAGTTGGCGTAAAGCTCCACCCAAAACAACCATTGATGGAGAGAGAGAGAGATTGGTGCTAAAGTGAACCGAAAAGCTTTCCTTTTTTTTTTTTTTTTTCATTTGATGATAACAATACCCAAACTTTGTTCGGGTCTCAGACTTTGCTCCGATGGAGAACCTCGTAGCAGATTAATGGTCTGACTATTTGGAAGTTATAATTTACACGTAAAAGAAAATGTTATCTTTAAAATTGTTTTAAGTCAAAACTTAAAAGACATATCTGTCTACAAAAAACCAAAGCCGACAAAATTGTTATATAAAATTGAAAGTAGTCTAAGTCTTAAGTAATAACAACTCTGGCGTACTTGTAGGCTTTTTTTTCGGTTAGCTTGTTGTTCTGGTTCAGTTTTGTCTGAACGGATGATTCTTTCTTTTGAGTGTAAGAAATATTGAATTCCATCATTCAAAAATGGACAAATTGAAGGACAAAGTGAAAACAAAAGGGTAAATATATGATTAAAAAAAGGAAGAATTTTTGGATGAGTTTTTGAAAGGTGAGAAATAACAAATTTAAGAGAAGGACAAACCAAGGTGATTGAGTTTTTGAAATATTTTGTAACTCTATATATTCAAAAAATATTCACGATATTTTTTAATATTTTATATTATAATTTTTTAAAAAATATTATATATTTATAAAATTTTAATATATTAATAATTCGAATATATAAATTTAAAAATAATTATAAATTTATATCGTATTTAATTATTTAATTATTATATTTATATTGCTTAATCATGTTCTATCACGAAAGCTTCTTGTTTCTTGTCAGTGTCTGCCAATTTATAATTTAGTTCTCCAAATGTGGAATCATTTATAATTTATTTCATTTTCAATTATATATGGTTCTGGATCAAAGTCCAAGTCCAAGTCCAAGCCAGTCAATATACGTTGAAAAAGAAAGGTAAGTATTTTTTATATGCTTTTACAGGTATTCTCCACTACACCCTTTCAGCCTATCTCATAACGTGCCCTGTTCAACTAATTGAAGACTACAAATACTCCCGAAATTTTATGATATTCTTCAATTTTTTTTTACAAATAATAATATTATTTAGATTATAGTTCACAATCCTTTTACTGTTTCAAGATTTCCCCTGCTGAATTCATTCATAAACTGTGATACTTTATTATATAATAATTATCAAAATCAAATTAATAATTGCATTTTTCTTTATATAATGGCCTCCCATGTGTCCTTTGATAAAGATTATAATGGGAAAACGGATGATGCCAGAGAAAAACTTTAAAATAATTTCATTTCTTATGCAAATTTAGAGTACGATTTTTATTTAGTCATAGGTTGAAATGAGGAGTTGAGAGGCTGCTGATTGCTTTGGCCCCCTGGATATGGCCAATCAAAGGTTTTTGTTGTTTTTTTTTTTGGTTAAAAAAAGAATCATTTGCAAATTGATGCTTTCAAGATCCTATCGGTAGGCACATTTTTTTAAATGAAAATTGCTGGTTGTTGAAGTACATTGGCTCCATGGCTGATGGATTTCCTTGCAATGGCAGATTAGATAGAGGCTATCTTGATCCAGAATATATGTCAGTGGACGTTTGACACGAAAAAGCCAACGTTTACAGTTCTGGACTTGTCAAATTTTGACTTAGAGCATGGTGATTGGCAAACAGTACCTGGTTCAAAAGCTAATGTTATTGGAAAGTATGTAACTGTTGAATCAAACATTGATGCACAAAAACTATAGCTTTCAATTCATTTTCAGCATATGTAAATATATATATATATTTATATTCTCCGATGATAAATTATTGATATGTTGGTTTTATGTATGCCTTACAGCATTCTGCAATGGTGGATCCTACAGTATGTATGAACTACTCTGAAGAAGATGAAGAAGAAGCGGTTCGATTCATCAAGATGGAGCCTCCTTTGCGTTCAAGAAACAGCCCGCCTCCAAACAAAAAAATGTCAAGAGCCCTGAAAATGTTGATTAATGACATCGAAATTGAAGGAGTTCAGATAGCCTGTTAGGTCAGTGGATCATTGCCTGTCCGAGATTGTGAGTGACTTGTTTTCGTAATGAGGAAAGTTGAAATTGAAGTGCCACAGGAATCAGAATTCTTCTCCCTTATGCGGTATAAGATGACAAAAGCAACGATCAGAAGCGAAAAAATAAAGAACTAATCCAAGAGTTCTTAGAAGATTTTACCTGCGTCTCTTTAAGTCCTGCAAAATTTTTAGAGGGTTATGGGCTAAAGCAATTATTTTGATATGAAAAATCTCAACTCGTGCTGTTTAAAAGAGATGGATAAACAGGCTTACCCCATCATCTTCACTGTAGTAAGATAGCAGTATGCATGCATGGCTCCTCGCATGCCATTCACGAAGGCGCCACCGGATTCTCGAAGGGCTTTGCAAATGGCATACAGGGAGCCAGGCATACAAAATAAGCATTTAATAAATACAGTTAATAATGCAAGCATGATATGAATATGAAAAATTAAAAATGCATAGCAGCTTAAATATATATATATATAATTATGTACATAAATTGAAGTACTTGAATATAAACATCAAGGTCCAAAATCTAATGAGGATGATGCTTAAACAATGGTGAATATGACAGTGAAGAAGCACCACATGGCTGGCCTGGCAGGTACAAGGCTAAAGCATGAATATACATACATATACTTGAGAATTGTTAAGAGAAAATGAACAAAAACAAATCAAGTTAAGGAGATGCAATAGAGAAAAGGAGGCAAGGAGCTGTATATATACTGAAGAAAAAGAGTTATCTTATTCAAAGGAAAGAAGAAAAAAAAAAGTGATATCTTGGTTGGATAAACTTCTAATTGGTCATAATCAAAGTTGGCTTCAAGGTGACTATGCCCCCCGTACAACTTTTGAGTTGTCAATTTGGCATATAGCTAAACACAAGCTCAAGGCATACAAATTTCCCATCCGAAAAGACCACATCTTTTTCCAACTTTTGTCTTCTGTACTTGGTGGAAGGTAGTAAGGTTTTTGTGTGACTTGGAAAGAGTAAGAAGGAAGTTTGGTTGTAAAGGAAGAAAAAGAGAAGATGTAGGCAAAATAGTACCTAAGGATAAGAGAAAGGGTTGCAGATTTTAGGATTCGAATTCTAGATATACCATCTTTTATGAGTGGTTACATGAATCAATTAAGCTAAGCTCCGGGTTCAATAAGAGCCCTTATTGTTTGGTTTTTGAATCCTTTTTTTCCATCTTTCGTGATCATAAAGCAAAGGTTCTTTTGCACTTCTGAAACTGATTTGTCCGGAACTGCTTGGATGACTTGGATTCCCATTCCTCTCATGTACCTTTGTCCCATCTTCTTCTATAAAGCTTTCCCCTTGCATTCATTAGTCCCTGCCATAAGTACACAGTGGTGACCGAACCGATAGTCTCAAGGGAATTTGGTTTCAACATCCCCAGAACTGCAATCCATTGAAAATATATCTGATTTCTCTTTTGCTTTTTCTGACAATCAATATGTATTGATATAACTTGCCATCCGAGTCATATGAGAGAAAAAGAAAAAAAATTGATAATAACCATTGTAGCAATATTTATTCGTATCTATTACTGCTGATAATGAGAGACTAACTAATTCCATGATTTTCAAGCATGGCTAGCAGATGATGTATTTATCTGCAAATAACTTTGATGAAAATTTTCTCTTTTAGCTCATTGATGGCGACATTGATCGGATGATATGATATTTGTTACGTGTTTATGGTCGAGAATTGAAATATGTTTTTTAGCTCATAGGCTGACAAACTCAATGAAACTGAGAGTTGAAGAACATAAAAAAGTGATCATACCGAAATCAAATACTTCCATTTCCCTCGGAAAAAAAAGAACACTAAGCTCATCATCAAGCACCCTTACAGGAATTTGAACATAATACAAGGAAGAATAGCTGTTGAATATTTCATGGGAGGCAGAAATTATTGTATTAAGTAAAACGATCGAATCTTCTAGGAATGGCTTCGTAATGATCGATTATGGCAGCTGCCTCACCCTGTTTAACTAACGGAACTGCCCAATCATCTATATTTAGAGGAGTATAGTATCTATCTTAAGCTTTCCTTCCACTCAGAATCTACAACAACACAATCCCAAAGCTGTAAACATCACTTTTCATGTCGTCACTAAGATCAAGATCATTCTCACTTGATGTAAGCTCGAAATCTGCAATTCGCGCAGCCAGCAATGAGATCTTCAAATGACGGCCCCGAATCAGGGCAGAAAGCCCTCCATGAAGGTGGTCATGAAGTGTAACATGGGGCATATGTTCATAAACAAGGAGCCTCTTCCCCATCTCTGCAAATTAAACAACAAATTCACAATATAGCAATGTCTCACATTGCAGAGGATTTCAAGTTCCAACTCAAAGTTTCGACTGTCAGTGTGGATTAGTTTGGTCATGAAGTAGTAGAAGAAGAAGAAGAAGAAGAAGAAGAAAAAATGCTGCTGTTATTGCTCCTCCGACAAATAACTTCCTGTTTCCCGCTAGCATCAATGGCACAGAAGAAGCCGTTGCCGCGGAATGCGGCAGAGATGGGACCCACTATTTCGAAGACAGATACGAAAATGGCGAAAAAGATAAGGAGAAGAAGGAGAAACACGGTTGTTTCGAGGATTTGCATGGTGGCCGGGCCATCGTTTTCTTTTCCTTGTTTGTAGCCATGGAATTGAAATAGAAAATGGAGGGTTCTTTGTTTGAGCTTGAAGTGAGTAATAGAGAGAGATAGTTGACGAGGTTGGCGACGATGAAGCAACGTTTGTGTCGCCATTTTTTTTTTTTTCCTGTTTTGTTTGTTTTCCATTTTTACTGTGTTTGGTGGTTCGAACCGTACGTTAGTGTTTCGAAACTACTAAGGTAATCAAGATGTCCAAATTAACTGTTAATTAGAGTTACTTATCCTCGCCAACTATAGTAATCATTGAAAGGACTTATTATCAAAATCTTCCAAAAAAAAAAAATCTAATCCAAACCCAAAAATATGCATAGGAAGTATCCCTCATATTCATGGAGTATTCAGTTATATACCCTTTCTTTACCAGACAAATGAAATCAATTCTCTTATGAATGGCTGAATGAAAGAAAGTTAGGAGAACAGACTTTCACTGTGGAAAACAGAAACTTCGATTCCCCAAGCAGATTGTTTTGTTGGATGTATTAGTCACTATCTGCTGATGTTGAACCCATTCCTTTGTTTCGAAATATATAAGTACATATAGATATGAATGGGCGAGGGTGGTTAGATCCACCATGAAGAAGTAGACCCTGAATGTTTAAATGGCTCTGAATAAGAGCATGTGGAATGTCGACAAAGAAGATTTTGCTTTGAACGCACCCCTAGATTTTGTTTGCCTGTTTAAAATGTTATGATACTTTGTTTTCAATGTACTTTATTGCTCAGAATCTCTGCATTTTTTGCAGCACTGATATCTTTATGAACAAACTTTGAAGCAAAAACAGAAACACAGAGTCCATGGACACCAGTTGACCGATCAGTTTAACTGACACTTCCCATTTTTACCATGCAAACGAGTTGCTGAAGCTTCCATGAAATCGAAGATTTGCTGCTCCTCATTCTTTTCCTTCCTCTCATTACAGTTAGTTGGCTTTAGAACTAGCAAGGTAGATCCATTTTCGCCAGGCTGAAATCACGAATTCTATCACTCTCTGTATTCTGTTTTTGCTATCTATCTTTGCCAGATCTGATGCCTGATTTCAACATATTAACATAAGTAAAACTTTATTGCTGTTTTCCCACCATAAAATAGATAGGCACACCATTTGTCCTAACATTTCAAACCGGTTTACCTGATAAAAGGGTCTAAATTGCTGACCAAAGTCTAAAATAAATGAAGACAACAAGGCAAAATAGTACATCATGCAGAAGGCCATCACCTGGGATAATCCCAGGCCAAGGGGAAACAAAAACTAACATATTTTGAATGTTTGCTGCATCAAGGGCCCTAGTTCTTCACAGTTGTTACATGCTTGAGAAGCATTTGAACAACATCATCTGATATTCTTGCAGCCTCATTTGTCAGGTGGTGAATCTTTGCTTCTGTCTCTTGTTCAAGCCGCTTCACGTTAGCACCTGAATCTCCACTGCTCTGTTTGATGACCAAAAGACAGACATCAACAAAGAGAGTTAACAAATCTATAAAGAAGTTCACAGTTCAAAATCTAGCAGCTTAAGAGAATGAATTGATGCTACCATTATGCAAGGCAAGAAGAGAAGCTTCCGCCCCTCATTATCAATCTCAACTCACATGAAATAAATAAAGAGATACTTAGCTACAAGAAAAAGAGTCAAATGCTCAGCCTAGTTAACCATCAAGAAGCAGTTACCTCAGCAACTTTCCTCTGAAACTCCTTCTCCATTTGAGCTCGATATTCAGCAATCTCCTTTTCAGCCTCTTCCTTGGCTTGTTTCAGCCTAGCCATCTTGGCTAAAGGTAGAAATTTAGGCAATAAAGAATCAAGGGACATTACTTTAGAGCTAAAAATGGAGAAGTATAATAATGAACCAAAAAGAAATCCCTGGAAATTATATATGCCGAAGCAATTACATGCATGTCTGATACACACGTGCACATAAAATAATTCATGCAAATGACCATGTGCATACACACGCACACAAAAAGGCATGATACAGCGAGAGAAAATGACACAGCCAAATCTTCCATTGAGGTCATCAAGAGGACAACTTTTCTTTTGTTTTTCTTTCTCCTCCTCCTAAAAATCAGGGAGATGATAAGATAGCCTCACATATTCATGCCAATTCTTGCAGGTGTACACACGAACAAATATATATATAATATATATATATCAATCTATAAGAATAAATCCACACAAATCACTTCAGATGGTCCAATCTGTAGAAAACAACAAATAAAATAGTTACCATTTCTGGCAGCATTGACAATGTGCTGAGCTTCTTGTTCTGCAGCAAGCAACTGCTGGATTCCACCTTGACCCCTACTGGTTTCCATGTTTTCCTACAATGCCAAAACTAAAAATTCAAGAACAAGACTCATTATAAGTTTATAACAGCATAATTGCAAGTCTGGCAGGAAGACAACCTCACTTCTAATCACTGAATTATATTAAAGTCTCAAAGAATTTGGAATTTGGAGCATATGAAATGACTAAACCAGACAGGTTAAACCAAATGCAAAACCTAAAGCTCATGAGTATATCCTTGATGTCAAAAAAAAAAAAAAAATTGCACCATGTTTATCATCCTAGGTGATCATATTAGGATAAACTACGATGGAACAAGGCCAATTACACCGTTAAACTCAATGGAAGCAAGCCTATAACTATAAACTACACTATATCACCCTTAATGCCAAGTTCTAAACAGACACGGACATGATCAACTAAAATTTCACACAAAGTCTAGTGCTAAATTTTTATTGGATTTTTGCTAGAAATTTTCTTGGTAGGCCTGGAAACTTCAATTCGATGGAAGAACTATAGCTACTTCTGCAAAAGGGTCCTGAGCAAAGTGCAAACCATAACCTCAAAGAAACAGTTAAAATTCAAGTAAATCATAAAAAAAGAGCATAAAAATCAAAATTAGCTGTTAAAGACCAAGCAAAAAATTAAGTTAAATTAAATTAAAGATCTTTCCTCAAATCCCATCAACATCTTATATTCTATTATGGTACTAGAATAGAGTTTTTTTTTTTTTCCAAAAATTCTCAGTAACTCAATTACAGGAAGAAAGACATGAAAGTGAGATCTAAAAAGAACTCACCAACCAAAAGCAGAAGAGTAAAACTGCAAAGACTTTAGAAAAAGAAAAAAAAGGATCTTTCTTTCCCTGTTTTTTTATTTGATCTTTCACAGAATTTTATCCTCCCTAATGAACAAACAGAAGACAAAGTTTTGATCTTTAGGCAAAGCAAACAGCAAATTAAAAACCCTTATGACTTATAACGAAGTTAGTAACAAGAATCAAGTAAGAGGGAGAAATTTTGCATTACCTTAACAGAAAGTCGGTTTGTGGTTTTTGTTTTTCGAAGGTTTCAGTGGAAAAGTCCGCTTCTATGAGGGAAAAAAAATTTCACTATTACACGGGGAACTCCGGAAACGGTGCCGTTTGTACGTTGTCTAAAAATTCAATTTTCACGTTGTTACTTGTCCCGTTAAGCGAGAATAATGAAGGCATCGATTCCTCCTCCTCTCTCTTCTTCTTCTTCTTCTTCTTCTTCTTATTATTACACAGGAAATTCAAGAAACAGTGTCCTTTACAACGTTGTCTAAAACCTCGCGTTGTCACTTGATTGATTTAGCATTATTGTCGAACAAAAAAAAAAAAGAAAAACTTGGGTTAATAATGGCCCCGCAACATTGGCCAATTTGCTTGCAACGCTGCTCGATACAATTCGCTAGCAGCGCAGGCATTGGTACGACTCGCCGCTGGCGCAACTCGCCGAAAACAAAAAGCATTATGTGATAATTTAAAATAGTTACCCAAAATGTGTCGTTGCTG
>JBBYHO010459859.1:0-24821 GCA_038382025.1 Adansonia gregorii
TAATTAGACACATCTATATCAATGTCATCAAGACACTTGAAAGGGTAAAGAAGTAAACATTGCAAAAGGCATATACAAAACCAAGGGATTTGGATAAAAATGAAGGCAAAAAAGGTTGAAAAGTGATACAGAATATGGAATGATATACGCAAAAGTCATTTCATTGTAATGTTTGATAAAAAAATGCCCCTTACATAAGACACTTATCTGCCTTAGGCGGGGGCAAGTAGGTTTTCATTTCTTGATGTTACATGAAAGGGATAGGAAAAGTGTAAGGGCTTTCATCAGGACCCTATCATCAAAATCAGGTATTAGTGGAAGGACATGAATTTTATAGCTCGGTGTCTTGGAGATAGAGGTTGTTAAGTGCTCTGTTTAAGATGACCAAGACATCTTTAACCTTTTGCTCTTCTGGTTGGCTTGGATCGATTTGTCCTCTTGAATGAAATATCACATGGAGAAAGAGGAACATTGTCAGCTTTGATTCCCCCTCTTGATCCAATTATCATGTCATCTCTTAGTTGCATATCCTCTTTTCTTATTGTTTTCTTGAGTGCGTATTTGCCTTGAATCCTAAGCCTTTTTTGCTGGCTTAAGTGGTAACATGTAGGGCACAAGCCATCCCTTATAGATTCTTGCCAAGCCTTTTGCCAAGATGGGAACCTTTGCCAATGGTCATTTTTAAACCCGAGTAGTTACTTTTTGACAAGTGGGGTTTAACTATTGGAAATCCTTCTCTCACAAATGTTGCATTAATGAACTCAAAGGATTGGAAGGATGACTCCGATGCATCTTTATTAGGGTCTATGTAGATATCCTCAATGAAAGCAATGCCGATAATTTTTTCTTCAACTTCAATGGTGACTACTTTGTCATCTATTACAAATTTGAGCTTCTGATAGAGAGAGGATGGGATAGCTTCGACATAACGTATCCATGGCATTCTTAATATGCAGTTGTAAGAAGGATTAATATCCATAACTTAAAAGCGCACTTTATATGTTCATGGGTCTATCTAGAGTTGGATTGTGATATTTTCAATTACTTCGCAACATGTTCCATCAAAAGCTCAGACTATGGTATGGCTACTTTTGATGTTAGATTGATTGACAGGGAGTTTGTTTAATATAGTTATAGGCATGACATTAAGGGTTAACCTATTATCTATGAGTACTTTGGGCAAAATGCATCCCTCGCAATGGGTAGTGATATGCAGAGCTTCATAACTGTCCCTGCCTCCGGGTGGGATCTTATCATCAGTGAAGGAGATATAATTATCAGCCATGATGTTATTCACAAGCTGATCCAATTTGTCCACGAAAATGTCTGGTAGCATATATGCTTTGTTTAACACCTTCAGTAATGTATTTTGATGAACCTCTAAATTAAAAACTAGAGATAGCACAAAAATATTTACAAGTTGTTTGCTTAACTGATCTACAATACAATATTCACTGTGCTTGATGAACTTGAGAAACACTATAGCTTCTTTTCCACTTACTGTGTCCTTAACTTTCTTGGGCTCAAAATTCTTTGCTTGGGCCTAAATGGTACTGGTGCTTGGAGATGCATCAACCTTCTATTTTTCTTGAGAGGTGAAGTGTAACACCTACAGCTACGGGCTAGGTGACTAACTCCTGATAGTTTTATTGCAATAATTGAGAGAGTTGGTTCTTCGATCATCACTACTTGATTCTCATATTTTCATGGGACAACTTTGTCGCTTTTATACAAGAATGGTTTAGGTACCTCTATAACTAACTTTAGTGTAATTATCGAAAAATTAGCCTCAAGACTTGACTTGCTATAAAGAATGAGGGGTCTGTTTCTCCTGTAAGGTAGTTACATGGTTTCATCTCCTATCATGTTGATAGATTCAGTAGTAGGCATCATTTCATGATAGAATTCTATCTAGCCTTCATTCATCATTCTTTAAACCATGGACCTATACTCCATGCATGTTTGCAGGGTATGACCTATAACTATGTAAAAGTCATAGAAGTTGTCGAGATTGTGTTCTAATTTTTCTATTGCGTTAAGCAACTCGACCTGAATCAATGCTTGCCAAATCAAAAACATTGGTATCCTTACATCCTCTATGCTTGCCTTAACTTCATATTTGTTCTTAATATCGATCATGTTTATAGCCGGTTCAGTATGGTTTGGTAAAGGATTGGAGGCAATATTTGGTTCTTGGTTTATCCCGAACTGTAAGACTTTTGAGTTAATTAGAGTTTGCACATTTCATTTGAAAGATATGCAGTTCTCAATGTCATGCCTTACTGCCCCAACATGGTATTCACAGTGGGCATTAAGGTTGTACCATTGTAGGTATGGTGGCTTCTTTTCTAGGACATAGATTGAGGCCATTAAATGATCTTGGAACAAGGTCTAATAGAGCTCTTTATAGGTTATAGGGATGGGATCAAAATGTTGTTTTTGTTGATTTACACCTTGATTGCGAGGTGCATTATTAGTTGCTCAATTGGTACTTTGGTGAACTTGTGAAGGGTAGCTTTATGGTAGGTTAGATGGGATTGCAAAAGAAGGGTTATAGGTTATGGCATTAATTGGTTAGATGAAAGTAACTATCATCTTTTTTTCTATAAGGGGAGGTTGGACTAGGGCTACTTCTTCTCTCCACTTTTGGGCATATTGTCTAAAACTTTCAATGGATTTTTTCTCAAAATTCATCAGGGAAAGTCGATATGGCACCCAATCTGACATGTGCTGGTATTGATTTGGAAAGGCCTTGGCTAAGTCAGCCTATGATTGGATTTTGACATTATCTAGCTCGATATACGACCGAGTTGCTACCTTAGTGAGCTATGCTGAAAGCAATGGATGAGAAGCTTTTCATCTTTCTCATACCCGACCATCTTTTGTAGGTACATTCGAACATGGATGGAATGGTCGGTGGTTCTATTAAACTTTTCAAACTTTAAGACTTTAAACTTCAAAAGAATGACAAAGTTGGACATCAAAGACAATGATTACATGTCAAAAGCTCCAAACTTGTCATTTTCCTTGATAGCTTGGAGGCATTTTATAAGTAGCTAGAATTTGTTAACTTTTTTCGCAGTCACAATGGACTTTTGACCTTTTATTTTCTCTAGTTCCTCATAGTCAAAGGTTACCAGATCTGCTGATGAGACTCTTGCATTCACCCCTTGAGTATCGAGAATGAATTGACCTACTACAACAGGATTTAAGTAGATAACTAGCAGAGCCTGAGCGACAGGTGTAGGAGTAGGCTGTTGTTCTTATCTATTTTCCCCTTGGGCAGGTTTTGGATTATTGGCAAAGGGACTTTGAGTGTTGGAAGGATTATTCCACGTTTTAGAGTGCTGGCTTGCCCTTTATCTTTCATAAAGGTGGTCATTAGTTCCATAAGTTTTGCGATTTGATTTTGTATTTCATATTGCTGACAAAGCATCTGGTCTTGTGATTCCTTAACCTTTAGCTCGAGTCATTAAATACGAGCTTTATGATCATTCTCCATGATTTGCTTATAGCATCATGTGTTGTAGCGGCGTGTGATGTAAGGTTTTATGTTCCTGATTGATCTCGAAATCCCTTGCACATTTTGGCCCAATTCCCATATTAGACTTTCATCTAAAAATGTATTTATTAATGAGCATTTATGATGCAATGACGAGTTAAGATAATGAATGATTGATGCAAGTGTAATAGAAAATGATAAAATTAAATATGCATATGCATTGGAGACAATTGATTCTTGGAATAGCTTCATCAATAACATCATTCATAAAGTCACAAAAGGGTTTTTCTTTTACGACATGATTACAGCTGAAAGTGTCTAACATGATTACATTGTGTAATCACATGATAAAAAAAACCCAAAAATTATTGCTCACAGTCTCTAACAGGTATGATATCTCACTTTATCTATCAAGTTGCTTCAATCATGTCATTTACCTCTTGTTCAGCTATCTGAACTTGTTTAGTGAAGTGTTGATGTTGTTCTTGGCAGTTTAGATGTGCTTTGTCTATTGTCGCTTGCCATTCTAATTTGCGTTGTTTGGAAGCCTTTGTTAGTTCATTGATATGACCTTTATGGACTTGCCAAGACTATTCTAACTCTTGGATTCTGTGAACGAGGGCTTTATTTTCAACCCTAGTGGCTCTTGCATCTCGTATTTAGGCCTCGAGTCTTTGATTCCTTCATTAGTAGGTGGAAGTAAGAGCACGTGCCTTCATGAACTTTTCTTTACTGGTTTTGACTTCCTTCATTTATTAATTCAGCTTGCGATTGAGAGTGGCAACTTTTGCTTCCTATTTGACTGATGTCTTGCCAATACGTTGGGACTTGTTAGCTTTTTGAAGCGTCACACAATCCTTAGTTAGGCTTTCGAGGTCATCTTTGAAGCGATCTTTTTTTTAACGATTTGATCCATTTCACTGTTCCTAAAATAGATATCCATCTCTGGCTGGCCCTTTTTCTTCTTAAGTCAAAAGATTTTCATGACAAATGATCCTTTTTTTACTCGAACTCCTTCCTAAGTAGCTCGATCTCAGAAGGCGATTCTATTATTAGGATTTGTAGTATTTCAAAGTTGGATGGTGGTAATGGATCTTTGATACAACAGAGTTTTCATTCTTCATATCTAGGTGTGGTGGGGCTTTCACTCTAGGTTTTTTCCATACAATGGACTTTATTCCAAGCTAGGAAAGCTAACTAGACTTTTGCTTTATAATTGGGCTTTCTGTACTCAAAATCCTAATGTCCCAAGTCTACAAAGAATGGGATGAATTGCTGGCATTAGAACTGATGCAATACCAATATAAAAGCATAACTAGTATTTCTTTATAATCCTAGGAGTAGTATGGAAGTAGAGTCTCCACATCTATACATAATCAACTGAGAGAACACCGATAAGGCTCTTCACGTGATTTTTTCCTCCTTGCCATTTCATAATTTCTCAACCCAATGTTTTTCTATCTTATCTTGATGACATTCTTCCTTAATGTCGTGGAAAGAGGATTGATTTTAAAAAAGAAATTTTACCTGACTCTTATTTACCTAACAAAAATATAACCTATGAGCCATATTTGGAGCAATAAGGCATACCCAATAAACCTTCATGTTCCTATTCTTTTACAAAAGTTGAAGGCACAGATGGTTTCGGTGATGATGGCGGAAGCAGGGTTGATGTTGCAGCATAGGCGAGAAAAGAAATCTATGACTAGCACCTCTACATAACCTAAAATCTTTAGAAATATAGTGAGCCCTTAAATTGCTAGAGCGTAGACATCTTGAGCTTTTTTTTGATCAAAAAAATTTACCATGCCTTCTTTCAAGCTGGCCTAAGAAATGCATGCTTCTGTGGCTCCAAGAATTTGCCTTAACCTTTTCTTGAACGGAGGAGGTATTAGTGCTTTACAGTAAATTCGATCTAACTTGGCATGTTTTATGTTGTGTTGATCTGTGTACTCATTAATAATAGGGACTAAATCTTGTTGGTTGAAGGTGAAACATCGACAGGCTAGATTCTAGAATTGTGTCGCTACTCACAACAAGCCATCATCCAACTGAACTCGAAGTAAGAGAGCTATATCCCTGTACTTTTTAGTGAGGGCTTCTTTGTCATTGTTATCCTAATTATCCCAAATGTGCTTCAATTGTTGATAATCATTCTGATGGAAATCAATCTTGACCTCTTCATGCATTTTTGAGATGCAGTCTAGCTTTAGGATGTCCCCGTCTTGACATTGGTGACCTTCTGACCATGTTTTAACATTTTCAAAGGACTTAATGGTTGAGATAGGCTGTTGCTACATAAATGATGCCACCTTGTTGAACATTAAACCAGAATAATTGTCCCAAAATGATGATAGTCATGATGGTTATGATGAAATAATGCATGCACCAAAACACCAACAAAGGGAAAATAAGTTAGTGGAACATATGGGAGACAACTGTAAGGAAATAAAGAATTTAAGAACATCAGAATAAAAAATTCATAACATTTCTCAACTAAGGTGGTGAGATGAGAAATAGGCTGTATTTCAACATGTCAGGATACAATCTGCCCTTCATAAGGTAATGCAATATCTTATTTTGATGGAAAAATAATCGACTAGTGGTAATATTCATTTATCACCACTAGTGTAGATGCATGTTAAGCCATGACTCGGATAGCATAACAGCTTACAGTATAAGACATTATAAAAGATGGTTTTTGTTCACCGTCACTTATTTATACAAAGGTTAGCTATCACTTACGCGACATGATGGCATGCCTTGATAAATGATAAAAATGCAGATACGGGTGATAATTGTATATTGATTGTTACTTATATAATTATGGTAATTAAGAGTAAAGGTTAGTAATGTTTCCTTGAGTGACCTTATTCTCCAAGTATTCTAATGGCATTTTGGTATGGTTTGAAATGGTTTAGCTCGTAGGGCTCACTATATGAGGTTTAAGTTGACACCTAAATACGTATCTAAATTACTCCTCCATCCGGTAAGGACAGTCAAGGGACCCCGATCCTAGACCCATTGTAGGCTTAGCAGAATCGGTTCGATCTGTTGGATATATTTCCTTATGCAACTATAGAGGGTTACTCACAAAAGACATAGGTAAATTACATATGGGAGGTTATTCTATGCCTATGCGAAAGGTTACCCACAAAGGCGGATAGCTCACTTCTTCCTAATGATTGGGTTATAACCGCACCATGGAGTTTGGTAGGGCACTAATGCACATACAAATGCAAGGTGTGTGATGGGAAAATGATCAAACCTTTTTGTTTACTTTCGTATTACCATTTTTATTAAACTGATGATTATTCAAAAATAAGTTAATCTTGACAATCATGCCAAACAAAAGATTAGTTGACAAAACGAAAAAGGGTCATAGTCAAATAATGACCAAAGATCGAAAGAACCAGGAACCTAGCAAGACATGGCTAGTTATTAGCCCAACTCTTTATAAAGTCCCCAGTGGAGTCACCAAGCTACCGCAAAGTACCCCGAGGTGGATCTTTGCGAATTTATGGGTGCGTACGACTTAAAATATTTTTTGACTTGGAAACGTCTTCTTGATCGAGACTTTTCTTTCACAATGTGATGAGAACGAGAATTTATAGATTCTTGACGTGTGATATAGTGAAAGGGACTATAAGACGAATCTCTCATCTTATCGGTCTTGGATAACCATCACGAAATGGCTAATGCATGGAGTCGCCACTGATCATTTCGGGTTAGGCAGGACCAGATGCCTATTGAAACCTATGTTTTGAGTTACGAAACTCAGAACATTGATCCCATGGTCTACGTAGTACAAAGATTCACCATTTGTGTTTGGGAGTTGGTTACATGCGATGAGGTATGAACCTTTTCGTGACACCTGAAATCGATACCTTACTAGCTATGTCTCATCTTGTTTCGATTCTTTCAATCTTACCTCATCACTATTTTGATATAACCCTCTTTTAATGTATGAATCTTATAGAAATACAAATCCAGGTTTTGATGAAAAAGATTTAATCTCATATACACCCCAGGAAAATGGAGAATATAGAAATTTTCAATAAAATGACCTTTGGATTTTACTTTAAAAATGGAATGTTTCACTTTGGGCATTGGATAGATACCCACATGGAACATTACCTTTAATTTTATTTGAAATGATTTGAAAACATGAATGCAAATAATCATCACAAAGAAATCACGTTAGTAAGGCAACAAATGAAGTAACATATCATGGATCATTCAATGCAATGATAAAGAAAAGGAATGGACTATTAGAATTTATCTCGCAATTGGCATTGATTATTTGGGAATAACCCAATCAAGAAATTTTTAGATGCATCGGCATTTCTTGATTAAACAAGATTTGTTTGGCACATTCATGGAAGTCTAAAAAAGAGGGAAAAATTGATTGTAATTAAAAGACAGGGTTGGAGTATCCCTTGGGAAAGGTGGGGTTGGATTATCCTCGTGGATGACAAATAATTTTGATAAAGGAAGATTTTTAAATCTTGACAATTTTGAAAAGTGAGATTAGAGTATCCCCTTGGAAGGTCGAGGTTTGAGTATCCCCGTGGATGACAAATCATTTTGACAAAGGAAAATTTTTCAGTCTAGACAATTTTGAAAAATAGGGTTAAAGTATCCCTTTAGAAGGTCAAGGTTGAAGTATCCCTAAAAGTGACACGTCTGACACTCTTTATTAGAAGTCAAGTTAAAAAACTTAAGTTGACATAACTTTGTGATTTAGGAAATGTGTGAGCGTTTCGACAACTTTTGGAAAAAAAAAATTACTGTGAATGAGGATGGTAAAGATGTAAAATATGTTTATGTCTTGGTAGGAGCCTATGGGAGGTCAAAGCATGTTATCAAGTTTGATCGGGGTGATACGGAGACATTTGAATGTCTCAAGATGAAACTTGAGAAAATAACTCAATTTTGATCATAATTGAAACTATCCTACTTCCACAAATTTATTCTAAATTGGTTTGAAGGCTTTAGAGGGTGAACAAGATACAGTTAGAAAGGTAACTCGATAAGGGTCAACCTCAAAATATTTAGATATCCCAAAAAGTCACTTTCCAAGGGAATAAATTTTCATGTTCGGATTCATTTTGCTGCTAGTAGACTATACAAGGGATAAGGTGTGTCAAAATTAGAAAAATCATTCTAGACTCATTTGGTATCAAAAAATTGCAAATAATACTTTTCTAAAAAGGGAATTTCATAAATGTTTTAGGAAAAATGATGGATGGATTTGGAAAAATCGTTTGGTGGGCTTAAAGGGCCCAACCAGAATGCACTTTATTCCCTCTAAGGATTCTAGACAGTCTAGGTTTGAAAAATCATAACTCTTTCATCCAGACTGATCTAGGGATGAACAAGGCCTCATTTTAAAGGAGTTTTGACATACGTTTAGGGAAAATATTATAAAACTTGCAAAAAATCATTTGAAACTTTAAAGTGATTTTTTAATTTGTAAAAATGCTACTGCCACCAAGAAATAAAGTAAAATAGAGGATATTTCTAATTTTCTTTATGTTTACGAGTCCAAACTTAAGTTGTCGACATTCAAACATTCACGAATGAAGGGAAAAAATGGCATGAGCATCACGAACTCATTTGCATAAACTCAAAGTATTTTAGGATGATGAAATAGCCCGTTGATCATACCACTCAAAGACAGGGCGCAAACATTTCGAGAAAAAGTGTAAGGCTATTTTCATTGCAAAATTAAAAATTTGTTTCACTAGGATTCTATATTTGGAAAACTTAATGTTCCCCAAGATATTTTGCTAACTTTAAAGAAAATGCTAAGTTCATGCTAATCCTTATTGGTTAAGGTTAACATGCTTAGCTTGGGGAGGTTTTGAAAATCAATTTTTGATAGCCATAAAACATGCATTTAGACAAGGAGAAGACAATGAACATATAAGAGGATGGCACAAAACATAACTGGGGATGCAAACTTTACCAATGGTCTTGACAAAAAGAGTGTTATTCACTTTGACAAGAAAATGATATGAAAGTTGAAAATGACAATGATTCATGACAAGATGCAAGCTAATATATAAATATGCTTGAAATATGTTAGGCTAATGATTCATACATGGATTAATCATAACCAGATGCACGGATATGGCATAAAATGCATGAATAAGAGCTATTAAAATAAGAAGGGTGAAATAAGGCATTTTGTACATCAAAAGGGCATTAAGGCATCCAAATCCTAAACTACCACAACCAAAGGCCACAATAATGCATGAGAATCCTAAGACAGTGATAGAAACATGGAAAGGTCACAAAAATGACGAAGATGCTAGAAAATAGAAAATAAAAGTGATAAAGTAAAAAGTTATACCAATAAAACTTCAGTTTTGGCCAAATAGTTGGAGCAGTAGAGATGGCTTGAATTTTCCTCTTTTCCTTATTATTAATAAGTAAGAAAATGAGAGAAACAATGAGGTTCTGCTTCTAGTATGGATGAGGGTGATTTTTAGAATGTGTAATGGTTAGGAATGAGTGTTTTGGGGCTATTTTTGGGTGGTGAGTGAATAGCTACGGGATTGTAGTTTTTTTAGTTTAGGGATATGTTTTGGAAGCTAAAAATGAGTTAAAATCTAACCCTTTTTAGCTGAGATATAAGTGGTCTATCTATACCAGCATTTTAAAGCCAATTTAAAAGTGTTTTTGGTCATTTCTTAAGGGGGACAAAGTGATGTCAGCTTGGTGGCTACAGAGTGGCTGTAGGGAGCAACATGCTGCCAATGTGATGGACATAGGGTGGCTAGTTTAAATGCTGAAATGATTTTCTAGCAAATAAGGTGGCTGATAGTGACCTTGGTCAATAAACTAGAAAGGAGTAGGGTGATCATGTGACATTGACCTTTTTTATCTAATTTAAACTTCAAAATTATTTTGATTAATTCAAAAGTCCAAATTCGTAGTCTGATATGGGTTTTGATCTTTTTTTATGCAAAGAAACGAGTTAAAATTGAGTTTTTGATCAATAGTGGATGAATCAAAAATGCCCGGACCATGAAAAATGGCTTGTATGTATCGATACATTGCAAAATGTATTGATACATTTGGTCCAAAAACCTTAAGTGTATCGATACAATGAACATTGTATCTATAATGATCATTTTGTCGATACTATAACCATTGTATTAATACTCTAAACCATTGTATCAATGCATGTTGATATGTATCGATACATTTCTTTACAGAAAGCACATGTTAGCCTAGTATCGATACATAAGCTCCTATATTGATACATAAGCTTATGTATTGATACATTTACATTTTGTATTGATACAAATAGGGACATTTCAAATTTTTGGCATGTTGGAGCATTTTATCGATACATAAGAACCATGTATCGATACATTCAAAAAAAATTATGAATTTTCTTATATATTTTATCCCCGGACACCTTGAACTACGTCATTTAATGCCACATATTTGCATTTACCTTTGATATGATCCATAGGCCTTCTTGACCTCCTCAAAATATCATCGCTTCCTCTCATGTCCATGCCTTAAGTTCCTAAAATTAGCCCGAATAAAATAAGGTGTCTACACTTGTGACCATAAATAGCGGTAAGTTGGTTGATTACTTTATGTAGAGAATACAAAGTAAGGTACTACTTTTATTCTAAATGCAAATGATTATTTAATGAGGTTAGTTGTAAAAAGGTTTAGAAAGGTATGTGGAGTGCTATTTAAGAACTATTTTAGTTGACTATTACAAGAAAGTTTCCTATTCTTATTGGTTATTATAACCTAGGTATAGCACGTCTGTAGAGGTTATAGGTCTCGAGTATAGTCTCAATGATTGATTCCACCATTAACAAAGACAAGGGATTTAGCCAAAATATATGTTAATAGCTGTGAGGCTTTTAATCTGGCCATAGACATGTCTTTAAGCTTCTTCAACTATCTTATGGACAAGGTTGTTCTATTGGTGGTAGCAGGTAAAATCTTAAATGTTAGAGACATCCTGTCTTTTAGCTAATCAATCCTCATGGACATGGTTATTCTCTTGGTAGTAGTAGGTAAAATCTTAAAGGTTGAAGACATCTTATCTTTTAGCTAATCAACAAAGGCTATCTATTGATATTGTAACTGAAAGAGTAATGTTGTGTATTATTTATGTAAATGGTAAAGAAATAGTATTATATACTAGATAAACTTTGTACCTTTGATGAACATTGATAATAATAAAAAGAGTTTTTGTTTAATTTAAGCATGTTTAATATTTTTGCATGTATATGCATAAGCATATTTTAGATCCTTGGTTACGACTTCTATCCCATCTTTTATTAGTTGCGTTAATGGTTGTTGTAGGGCGATGTTCCTTTATAATTTTTGTTATGTATGGATATGGTGAAATGATTTGACTATATACCTAAACTTTGGGGAAAAATGTAAGATATTTAAGAAGGATTTGAGATTTTGTCAGTTTTGAATTTTAAATTTCCTGTAGCATTGATGACATCTTACTTGGTTGTTTTATTGGAAATTATAACATTTATTTAGGAACACATTAGTCTGTTTCATTTACATGCGAGTTACATCATTCAATTAACTCACATCTTAGATCGTTTCATGCTATTGTATTAACGCATGGGTTATACCATTCCATTTATGTGTGCGTTACACAGGTTCCATAAAAAGCATTTAAAAAGGTCATACTGATTAATATTAAAAACATTAAAGAGTTTTTTTATAGACTTAGCCAATAACTGGTTTTTGTTTTCCCTTTTCCTTGTAAAACAGTGAAGATTTATCTTTGCATTGATTACGATTTATCTTTGTCGTGATTGGGTCTTATCTTTTTATAGATTTTATCTAGGACTATCATAAGTTTGTGTTTTTAGTTGTAGTATGTTATGTCTATTATTTGAATGAGAAAAACTTGAAAAGAAGTTTGGTAGCAAGTAATCTTTATTTCCTTATTGGTATTTTATTTGTGTTTTGTTGAAATAAGGGAGAATAGAGTGAAAATAAATTATAGAAAAGATATAGGTGATTAATATTGTACCTTTATTATTGTCAGTAGTAATAAAGGTTTTAGTGGGTTAATGAAACCAGCACTGTATAGCTAGCATATTGGTAGGTGCTATTTAATACTTATATATCTAGGCAAGTGTTGATTGCATTGTCACTATGTTAAGGTTTGACCATTCTAAATTACTGATATGACACTAATGTTTCGAGTTCGAGTATCAATGGAATAATTTTGCTTTAAATGTTAGGAACGTGTGCTTTTTTTTGAGCATATGTTCTAAGCTAGTTTTTGTTTACCTTTCAACAATTTTTTGGTACGTGCTTAAAAGATCATGCGGTTACGGTGGCATAGTTCATAGATGCAACGTGTTGTATCATGATTTCACACTTTATTGACTGCCATGTGAGAATGGATGTATTGTATTCCATGACATTGCATGATCTATACAATTAAAAAAGAGGGTATTTATGGGTATCTATGCCTTCGCCATAATTCCTTTATATAGAATTGAGGATTGAATTCCATGAGCAAGGAAAGGAATGCAGAGCTCATATTGATAGGGTTATTGGTAGAATATAACAAGTAGGCCTTTAGCATTTGTATTATCCAAAGTTGGGATAGCTTTAAGAAGAAGAATGGCTTAGGGAGAAATTAATTATGTTAGAATCTGATGAAAAGTGCCCTGATAGAGGTAATCATTTCATTGAGCCATAATTATTGCATAGTTATGGCCGGTTGGATCCATTGGCTACAAAATGTAAGGATGATAGTTGGGGATAATAAATAGCAAAGTAAAATTTATTTGCCTATTATTTATTCAAGCAAACCGATAATTTTGTTTACCATTCCTTTAGTGAATTGCTATTTAAGTTTTCGTAGGTTTAGAAGGAATAATTGTAAATTGTTAAAGCTTGGTTTGATTGAAGCTTGGTGAGAATTTTTTTTGGTGAAGTCCTCGGATGTTGTTGAGTTATTACTTTTTTATTGCATTGTGTAGTTTTGTATTTATTGCCATTTAATACTACATGTGTTAGGTCTTAAGTTGTTGATTTTCTCTTAAACTTTATAGATTGTAGAATGTACCATTTATTTGTCAAGCTTGCTGGAGCGGAGCAAGCTGTATTAAGAAATCAACAATGACATTTGGGAAGTCATATGCAAAGAAGCTTTGGTTGGGAATATTCCAGTGCCTGCTTTAACAAAGAAGAGTCCCATTGTGCCTTTAATTAGTAAAAAAAATGTGCCTACTGTGATAGAGCCCATTGCAGTTAGTAATGAGGGAATTGACAAGGGAGATAATGTGGAGTTCTCGTAGGAAAACCTAGCAAGGGTCCTGTAAAAGTGCATTCAATAGTTGTTCCTCCAGTACTTATTATAGCAGTAGATGTGTCTACCAATGTTGAGGCAGAGGTTCTATCCCTCTAGTTGACTTTCTAGTAAATGGTTTCAAATTATTGCATTAAAGTTGGGTAAGGTTTTTCACTGGCAGTCCCAGTTTGAACATGATATTCCTTTGGAGATTGCAAAATTCTCTTGGGTTTAGTAATATATTCCTTTTAAGCCACTAAAGGCTTTGAGGGGAGAACGATTTTTCTTTACAACGTATGCTCTTAGCTCATTAGGTTAAGCTGAGTACATAATCAATTAGTTTACATTTTTCATTGTCCTAATGCTAAAAATAGCATTACATATTAGTTTTTTTTGTCTTTATTATTATCTTTTGCTTCGTATGAGAAGAGGGAATCATTGAAGCATGCTCAACAATGCCTTAAGTCTACTGTCTGTGACTTAGATCAAAATGAACGAGAATTTGTTTCTTGAATTAGGGGTTTGCAAAAGGATTAGAAAATGCTAAAAGCAAATTAGTGGCCGTCAAGAAGTTTTATGATGTTAAGGTGGCTCTGGTCGATAAATTTGCGAGGCTAAGGTTTCTAACTTGACTGTCTGAAGGGGCTAACTAAGGATAAATTAGCCCTTAAGAAATGTTAGCTAACCAAAAGTTTAAGCGAGGTAAAGTGTTTAAAGCAAGAAATTGAGCGGTTGAAAAAGGCTCATACCAGTGAAGTGAATGTTACCTTTGGATTTTAGGGTATGGATTTTAATGCCTTAATAGATTACCCTAAAGAAGAGGACCTTATTTTTCGTTCTTTTGATATGTTGAACACATGGCAAGATCAATTGCATGAGTCCCTCTTATTTAGAGGGTGTACTTATGACAACACTTCTAAACGTGCCTATCGAGATTGAGATACCTCAAAAGCTTGATGAAGAGAACATTGGCAATGATGCAGCCACGGAGAGGGTTCATACTGTTATTGGCAATAGTGGGGCCAAGGAAATAGGTAATGAAGAAGACAAAGTTAGGGAAAATGAGGATGTTGCTAATGGTGGGCTAGTGTATAATTTAAGTATGTTATAATTATTATTTTATGGAAGGGACTATGATTAAAATAAATAAATATCTAGTTTCATTAACATCATTGAATTCCCTTGCTATGGTCATCAATAAAATTACTTATTTAAACCTCATTAAAAGTAAAAATATTGAGATCCTTTTTCAGTGAAGACTAATAATATCAAGAACCTGGGCTCTTGGATGAAAAAATGAAAAAATCTATCAAACAGGGTCCTTAGCATTTATTACTCGGTGACAAGATCTATTTATTTATGTTGATGCTTATACAAAATGATGTTTTCTAATAGCTTCAACTAAAAAAATTCATTTAACCATTAAAATGGTCATTGAATTCATCACAATCCAAAACAAATAGATGCTTAGATTCAATATCTATTGAACATAAATTTGCAAGATAAATAAATTCAATTTAAATTTGAATTAAAACAAAATAACAAAAAAGAAAAATATTGGAACAAGTGATCCAAATATAAAACTTATAGTATATACAAATAAAGACCAATCTCTGAACTATTAATAGCAGTTTTTTTCCAATAACAAGCCCTCACTTTTATAGCTAGCCAAGAGGCCAAATCCTCAAACAAAATGATCTTCGTTTATACCAAGAAAAGGATAATACATGCAAAGAAAATTTCTTGCAATGCCTTTTTCATTTTTCCTTTCCAAATATATTTTTTCAAAGTATGAAAGATCCATAATAAAAGAATAAAGTGCAAATCCTTTGTCACTTTCTTATGTTTATAAATCCTCCATTACTTGTTCAATTTGTTTTTATGCATTATCTGTACATGGCAAGATGATCTTGACTGCCTGCAATGCTTGTTTTATTTAGATCCTTAAACAGTGAAGTAATCTTTTTTAGTCTAATATAATATTTTGTCAATTTTGAATTTTAAATTTAGGGTAGTAATTATAATGCATTATGCAGCCATTTTGTGTATTAGACAAGCCTTGCATGTTGTAAAACTATGATTGCAATAAAAGCTTTTTTCGTTGTTCTTATTGATTTATTCTGAAGGTTACCATATCATACTGTTTCAATATGGTTTGTTGTGTTTCATAGGTGAAGCGCATTCTTTGTATATTTTATACGCTATCTCTATTGTAATGATTAGCATTAGGCAAAATGATTTTATATAATTGAAGATGTTTGGATATAACAACATACTTGTATTACTTGCTCCATGTCTATTGTCTAGATATAATAATGTAATTTTATCACGTCTTTAGTCTATTTTACAAAGATATGGCTATATGACTTCTAGTCTACATGTATACGTTAGAGGAAAAAGGGAAAGTTTGAAGGTTAGGGGAAAGAGGGAAAGTTTAAGTATGATTAGATGTATGGCTCTGTGACTTCCATTTTCTTTATTTAAAAAAATAATTTTCACTTTCTTATTTGAAAAAAAATAATTTTTTAAATTTAATAAATTATTTTTTGAAAAAAATAGAAAGAAGAATTATGCCCTTTTTCTAGGTTTATGAAAATTTAGTTGATTACGATTTGACACATGTTGAAAGAGGATTAATTTCGAATACTATAAGATCAAGTCCATGCAGTTTTGGTTGATTTGCTTTCAAGCTCTAAATAGAGGGTAAGTTACCTAATTGTGGCATATTGGAGGATACAATTTGAGGTATTTAGCTTTTAGTCTAAAAAGAGTATATTGATGACAAGAAAGTATTGACAAGATTAATTTTGAGACGGTTTGGAAAAATGTATAGAGCATTGCTCGGGAACTATTTTTATTGGTTGTTATAAGGAATTCTTCTATTTTTGTTAGCTGTTATAACCTATGTTGGATTTGGTCCAAAAGGGTATTAACTACAATAAGGCTTTCATTGTGGCTGTAGATGTATCGCTTTGCGTCTTTTACAACCTGGTGGTTATGCAGTAGCGATGCCATGCTTCTTTGGTATAGATTGTAGCTTTGCTGTTTATAAATTGTCTCCAACCTTTTATGGGCCATTTCATGTTGTTACCCCAGTCTGGTTGAGAAATCCTCAATTGGGCAATAAACGTTGAAAATTTGGTTTATTGGTCATGCTAATCTTTAGGACAATTGCAAATGGTAGCTTGAAGATTATAGACATCTTGTCTTTCAGTTAATGAAGAGAGCTGCTCATCCACATCATAGTCAAAAATCTACCATTGTGCATTGAGTACATAGTTGGTAAAGAGATATCATTTTGTTTCGAAAAACCCTTATATCATATAAATGTGCTTTTATTTATTGATGAAAAGAGGAAATTATTTAATACACTGTTGGTTAAGTTGAAAAAACCCATAAATAGTTTCATAAGATGACATATGTCTTTTTTTTTAAATCATTAACAATGTTTCAAATAATCATTCATGAAAAGTTTTTTTGCTAAGTTACATTTACGTGTATAAAACATATGTATTTTATACAACTATTATTATGGATTTTCTTCTGCTATTAATTTATTAAGAATGCATAGTTTTTTGCTATTATTTTCAGTGTTCATTAATTGGTTTTATCTATTTATGCTAATGGTTATAGTATTGAGCCATTTTCTGATGGTCCCTAACTTGTTAATGATGAAGTGATTTATTTTTGCCTCTAATATGTTGTCTCCGATTAATTGGTCTATGTGTATTGTCTGGATATGGCAAGATAATTTGACAGTGAGTTTTATATTTTTGACAGTGATTATTACGCATTACGCAGCCGTTTTATGTATTAAGAGAGCATTATATGTTGTAAAAGTTTCAATATTAATGAAAAATTTTATGGTTTTTCTCTATTTATTTATCCTGAGGGTTACCATATTATAGTATTTTATCATGGTTCTTTTTGTATTTCATGAGTGATCTTTGTTGCAATGCTTCATATATCAAAAGGCGAGATTCGTCACCATTTTTTTTAAGCTTGCCTGGATATAACAACATACCTGTATCACTTGCCCAATGTAGGTTAGAAAAAAAAAAAGAAAGTTTGGGTATGATTGGACATTTTATAGGTGTTAGATTTTAAATTTCTTGTAGTAATTAACTAGTCATTACATTTTGGACAAGCATTCGGTGTATTGGAGAACCTTTCATGTTCAAAAAATATTGATATCAATGAACTGTTTTTGTTTACCTATGTTTATCTATACCAAGGATTATCGTAATAAGGTAATTCCTAAATGTTCTTAAATGAAAGGAGTAAGGCAATTTCTTTCTGTGTTTTACACGTGACATTTGATTTCACCTCGATATGGCAAAGTGATTCCACGAGATGGTCGTATAACTTATTTTATGCGTATTGGATATATATGACGAAGTTACTCTGATATGTCATGTGCCTTCCATCTTACACGTATAGTATAAAAGTGAGTACGAAATCTGATTATGATTGGATATTTTGTTAGTTTTGAAATTTAAATTGATGGAATTATTATGATGCTTTACGCAATCATTTTATAAGAAGTTATATTGTTCTATGTAGGCACATGTTACGTCATCTCGTTTGTACACTTATTACACATGTTCTGGAAAAAAGCATGTAAGAAAGTTATGTTGATTCATAATATAATTGCAGCAGAACTTTTTAATTGCCTTAGTTAGTCACATGCCCTTTTTTCTTTCCTTTTTGTAAGAGCACGATGATTCATCTTTTGTATTGATTAAGGGTTCATTAATATTAGGGATTTTTCTTTAAACAATTGTAAGTTTGCATTGGTGTTCTTAGTGTTTCACATTTGTAATTCGAGCGAGACAAGGGTTAAGAGAAAAGTTGTTAATAGGTTACCTCTACCTTTTTTTATGTTTTTATTTGTACTTTTTCAAAATAAGTGGAAGTAGTGAAGAATTTAATAGGAAGGGTAGTAGCATGAATCACGTGCCCTTTTCACTGTTGGTAGTGGTGAGGGTTCAACAGGGCTAGTGAATCTAGCACTGTACATCTAGAGGATTTTCAAGTTCTTTTTTTGTTGCAACATATCCACAGCTTTATAAAAGTTGGCTACCCCAAATTGTCAATATGGTATTGGATGCCTAAATAGTATTGCTTTGAATGGGAGAGACTTGTGCTTTTTGTGCACACATTTGAGGCTAGCTTTCATTTACCTCTTAATTATTTTTTACTACATGCTTGTAAGGGTTCGGATTGCAGTGGCCAATTCACAAGTGCTATATGGTGTATAATGGTTTCTTATTTCATTCATTGTTATATTAGGGGAGATGTACCTTACTTTGTGATGTTACACCATCTGCATTGAGTAAAGAAGAAGGGTATCTATACGTATTTGGCTTCTCATCAGCATAGGTTACGAGCGGTAAGAAATTTAAATAACAATCGTCATATCATATAAACTCTTTTTTTTCAATTACCCTATTGTTTAAGGACAAATGACCTTTTCATGTTGGTGGGGCCTAATTCTTTTAGACAAGATGAAGATTTGAAACCTATGAAAGATGCGAAAAATGTATAGTTTGAAATTTATCGGTTTGGGTGTACTATCGATGATATACAAATGGTAACAAACAAAAATATCCATCGTTATTATTTAAAAGGTAGGAATCATAATGTTGTGACACTTTAATTTAAAAAATTTATGACCTAGTTGCGTAGTAATCCATTGCTGGAGAATAGGGAAGATGAATTATCAATATGCTCTTTTAGATGTTTATTGGATGTCTCTGAAGTAAGAGGATAAGTTTAATGTGGTGGTCATGGTCATGGTAGTTCTAGTGGAAATATTGGAGGAAATGGTACTCAAAGGCTCGATTTTGTAAGGCCTTTTTTTTTTACCTTGCCTTGAATTGGGAAGACTATTGAAAGACCAATTATGTCATTGCATGTAGCTAGATGGCTGTTAAAAGACTGATTTCCACAAAGCCTTTTATAAGGCATGTTGTTGGAAGACCAGTTCCTATATTGCCTCAGGCAGGCTAGATGCTAGTTATTGCATGGGGAAAATATCCAAGAAAAAGTTTATTGTAGTGGAGTTAATGAAGAGGGCTCCAATGAAGGTAATAATTGAACTTGAGTTTTTACCATTGCACTTTTATTGTTAATGGAATCTATTCATTATATATTAGGGCAGTAATGACCAAGATGGTTATTAGTCGTGTGGAATTTGTTATTTAGAATTCTATAAAGTTGATGAGACATTGTTGAAAGTACTTCAATTCATTTGGCTAATTAATCTGAATAGTTTGATTGTGCTTTCATGTTGATTGGTTTGGGTTTAAGGGAAAGAACATATGGTGAGGTAGCATGATACTTTATTGTCACTAATTTTTATTTTATCCTATGTCTACGTTTATGGTAGTTTAATTTTTGCATGCGGGATTTAAACTTATCTTTTGTCTTTTTACTCTGTAGATCATAGTATGGACCCTTTGTTGGCTAAGTTTATTGGAGCTGAGTGGTTTGGTGTAGAGAAGTTGGTAGCAATATTCGAAAAGCCATCTCCAAAAAAAAATGAAGATGAGGAAATATTCCTATGCGTGCTTTAACAACAAAGGTTCCTATTATGCCTTTGATTAGGAAGACAATTGCTCTAGTTGTTGTGCAGCCCTTCACAGCCAGTAGCAAAGAAGGTGAGCAAAAGGGTAATAATGAGGTCAATAAAAGAAGAATTGCTAAGAGTTTTGCAGAAAAGTTTCATATAATGGTTTATGTAGTTCCTATTGTAGAAGAAAGCATATTCACTGATCACGATTCATTCTCTCAACATAACATTCGTGAAAATGGTTCTAGTACCATTTTGATTTGGTTAGGTGATGAATTCCGCTAGTGGGTTAGGCTGGAGAATGATATTCCCTTTAATATATAGAAGACAATATCTTGGGTTCAACAACGTATTTTGCCAAAACCTTTGGAGACTTTAAGATAAGAAAGTTTTTCTTCCTTCTGAGCATTATTGGCTCACCAAGTTGAGGTAAGCAGAGTTCGGATGCATTTACTTTTTTACTAAACCGATTATTATGAATAATATTTGTTTTAAGTTTTTGTTTGCTATAGTCTTTATTGCTGTTATTTGCCTCATATAAGAAGGGCAAGTTATCAAGCCATGCTCAACAATGTCTCAAATCAATTGCCTCATATAAGAAGCGCATGTTATCAAGCCATGCTCAACAATGTCTCAAATCAATTGTTCATGACTTAGAAAAAAAATTAGACATTTGGTTTCTCGAATCACAAATTTGGAAAAAGAGTTAGAAAATGTCAAAGGTGATATGGATGTTGTAAAATAATCATGTGATATCAAGTTTGCTCTGGCAAAAAAGACTTGTGAGGCTAAGATCTAGAACTTAAAAGTTTTAAAAGGTTTGCCAAAGAAAAGTTTATCGCAAAGGAAAGTTAGCTTACTAAAACTTTAAGTAAGGTGGATGGCCTGAAGTGAGAAATAAAGAAGCTCGAAAGGGCTCATGCTGCTAAGCTAGAGCAAACTCTAGCACAAAAATAGTTTTTTTGTCAGAAAAATTAAATGGTAGCCTTGGTATAACTCAGTTGTATCTTAGTCCTCTGGATCTTAGCAGGGTCGACTTTAAAGCACTAACAGAATATACCTAAAAGGTTAACCCTATTTTTCCTTTTGCATACATTTTGAATGCATGGTAGGATCAATTGCGAGAGTCTCCATCTAGTTTAGAAGGTGTACCCATGACATCACTTCTAGAAAAGCTTTTTAACATTGAAGTAGCTGAGTTTGCTAAAAGGAATGCTGATAGCGGTAGTGTTACAAGGAAGGCTAATCCTATCAAAGATAGTAATGGAGCTTGGGAAATGGTAGATAAGAGGGATAAAGTTAGAGGACATAATGAGACTATTGATGGTAGCTCTAATGTTTAATTTGACTTTGGTATTTTAATATTTTTGTAAACAATTATAAGAGGTATACATATATGTTTTGTTTTATTTTGATTATTATTCCTTTTGTTTGTTGTCATAGTGATTTTATTTTGTTTCATTTTAAGCTTTAGGCCTTAAAAAAATGTTAAAGTCTAAGCCTATGGGTAATTATGATATGATAAATATAGTTGTTTTTCTTGTGATGGCAAAATAATGACTTTAGAATTTAATGGACTATTAAATTCTCATAATATGAGCAACAGTAGACCTTAGCATATAGCCAAAGGTAAAGCCTTTAAAATCCAAACCCTTGTATCAAAAAAGGATAAAATTTGGGGATAATGTGATTAAAACAACATAGCTAGAGCTGATTTATTTTCATACTATAAATAACAGTAAAACGATGATGTTTTCCATAAAAAGAAAAGATATAAAGCTTTAAGTTTTTGGTTTAAGGATCGTATCAATGAAATTTGTTGTGCAAGGGTTTAGAAATGTGTTTAGAGTGCTATTTGAGTACTATTTATGTTGATTGTTGTAAGGAAGTTCTTTGTTTTTGTTGGCCATTTTAACTTAGGTCTATGGGCGTAGTGGATATGGAGTGGCAACACCATAATTTTTACATTTTGCCTCCAATGGTTGTTATATGTTGGATGACAAATTCTGAGTATGCAATTTGATTGAATGTTTTGCCATTCTCGTCATGTAGGTAAAGGATTAAGCAAAACCTTACTCAATTCATCAAATCTCTTTTTCTATATTTGCATCTCCACTTTTAGCCTTTGGTTTGGCATATTGAAGTTTACAATTCCTGATTCTTAAGTTAATCATTTCATACTCTTTCTCGCTGGTTCTCTATACCTCTTTTAATAATTTCTTACATCCTTTTTCAATAGATTTTTCTTTTTTGCTTAAAACCATGTTCTCTTCTTGTGGCTTTGATAGCTAGTTTAGCTGTTGGTAATATATGTCTTCGAGTTAATAATAGGGAATGGATTGTCCACATCATAAAGGAAATTAAGGCCTTATGTATTATGTATGTAATTCATGGAAAGATTCATACTGTTTAATAGATAAAGCTTTGTATCTTATAAGACTGCTAGATATCAATGAAAAGATTTTTTTTTTGTTTGAAAAAATACATCACTAGATTTTTTTCTATACATGGTGGAATTATTATTTTATGTTCACTGATTGTAATCCGTGCGCAATAAATAGACGTGGTGAAGTGTTTTTTCCTAGGTTATCACGGGTACTAACATCGACTATGGTGCACTGCCTTTCCCTGAATTCTATGCTTATAGTCTTTCTTGTAAATATTCGATAAGACAAATTGATTTTCTTTGTATTTTGCCATGTTGGTCCTACGCAAAATTTATTGATATGGCAAAGCATTTGCATCTGTACACGTATGTTATGGGGTACAGGAGATAAGGATGCTTGAGTACGATTTGAGATTTTTGTAAGTTTTATATTTTGAATTTCTAGCATCATGATGGTTTTTTGAGTAGTTGCTTTGGGGGAATTTATATCATTTCATGCATGTGTAATTTAGCTTTTTTATTTGTGTTTTGTTACACGCGTTTTATAAGAATAAATACTTTTTTCTTTTGTGTTTGTAAAATGGGGACAGTTTATCTTTTTCTTGATAAGGTAGTTTATAAGTAGTGGAGATTTTCACTAAGACAGCTGTAAGTTTGTGCTCTTGTTCATAGTGCTCTGTATTTGTTATGTGAGGAACATAAATTCAAGTGGAAATTTAGTGAATTAACATCAGTAATAATATTTATAAAATAAATAAAAATTATAAATATTAAATTGATTTAGTAAGCATAAAGTGCTCAAATTTAAATTTTAAATATATATATATATTATATTAAGATTTGATAATTTGATTTTGTAAAGGGAAGTGCATAAATATCCTTAGAGCTATTCATGTCGACATTCTTAGCCTTGTTTGGCTTTGGCTTCCTCAATGTGGTGCCTTTTTTAAGGGGTTGGTAGCATTATAAAATAGAGGTGTAGAAACCTTTTGTTAGTTTATCCACGTTAAAACCTCTTCTATTTTGTCTATATCAGTATGCTTGGCTCTATTTGCCACTGGTCTTTTTGCTGGGTTGATGCATTCGTTTCCTATCCATGTTGCTTGTGCACAGTGCTTGTTTAGAAATGCCCTTTCTTTTTACTATTGTTTTGCATTGAATGTGTAACATGTATATATAGATTTTTTTTCATTTGCTATTTTCTACCATAATTCATTGAAAGGCTATATATTCGGTTTGGTTGGATTCGAATTAATATGGATCTAAAAATATTTAGAAGAGGTAGAAATAGCAGGTCTAAATCCATAGATGTTTTTGATCTAAATGTAAAATATAAGATTATTGGCTTACAATCTAAAATGCAATATTATAAATAGAAGAATCAAAAATCTATACATCCATTATAGATGTTGGTTTGTTGATTGCTAAAGTTTGTGTTAAAGGCTAAACCATGTCCTCTAATGGAGAGAAAATCAAGGGACATTTGTAGAATTTGATGGCCATGTCTTTGTGATTCTTCAAGATGATGTTAAAAAAAGCTCCTCGCATAGATAGTTTGGTGAGATTATGCCTTTTATAGGTAGATTGATTTTTAAAGCCAATAATAAGGAAGAAAAGAGATTTAAGGGACAAATATCAAACTTGAAAAAAAATCCAATCCTTTTAATAATAAAGATTTAACTTATGCAAATGAATCTCTAAAGCTAATAAGAGTTGTAATGAAATTTGGCCCTAAGCTTGATAGAATTCGATTATAAGTTATTCTGAAAATCATGTCAAATAAAAGATTAGATGACAAAATGATAAAAGGGTCATGGTTAAATAATGACCGAAGATCGAAAGAACCGGGAATCTAGAAAGACATGGCTAGTTATTGGCCTAACTCTCTAGACCGTCCCCAGTGGAGTCGCCAAGCTGTCGCGACGTACCCCAGGGTGGATCCTCACGGATCTAAGAGTGCGTATGACTTAAAATATTATCCTGACTCGGAAATGTCTTTTTGACTAAGACCATTCTTCGGAGTTACGATAAGAATGAGAAA
>JBBYHO010460080.1:0-24821 GCA_038382025.1 Adansonia gregorii
ATCCATGTATGAATCATTAGCCTAACACATTTCAAGCACATTTGCACATTAACTTGCATGAATCATTTTCATTTTCAGCATCCATAACATTTGCTTCTCACAATGCATAACACTTTCTTTGTCTAAACCATTGGTAAAGTTAGCATCCGTATTCATGTTATGTGCCATCCCCTTGTATGTTTGTTGCCTTCTCCTTGTCAAAATGAATGTTTGATGGCTATCAAAATTGATTTTTAAAACCCCCAAAGCCAAGCACATTAACCTCAACCAATAAGGATTAGCATGGACTTAGCATTTTCCTTAAAGTTAGCAAAATATCTTTGGGAAAATTAAGTTTTCCATATATGAAATCTTGGTTAAACAAGCTCAAATCTTTTTATTTTGAAATGAAAATGGTCTTACAATTATTCCCTAAATGTTTGTACCTTTTTAGTCAAAACCTTAAGTGGTATGATCAACGGGCTATTTCAATATCCTAAACTACTTCAACACTATTCAAATGAGTTTGTGATGCTCATGCCACTCTTTCCCTTCAGTCATAGATGTTCAAACATCAATGACTCGAGTTTGGACTCGTAGACAAAAAAAAAGAGATATCCCCTACTTTGCTTTGTCCCCTTGCAAATTGAAAAATCACTTTAAAATCCTAAATTATTTTTCATAAATTTTTTGATATTTTTCTCTGAAAGCTTGTTGAATTATCTTTAAAACGATGACTTATACACCCTCAGATCATTTCGGATGAGAGAGTTATGATTTTTCAAATCTAAACTATCTAAAACCTCTAAAATCCGAACCTATATTCTGTTTGGGCCATTCTGGCCCACTAAATGATTTTTCCAAATTTTTCAAACATTTTTCCTAAAACATTCATGAAATTCCCTTTTCAAAAAGGTATCATTTGTAATTTTCCAATACCAAACGTGTCCAAAATGATTTTTCAAATTTTGACCTGCCTTGATTCTTGTATGCTCTACTAGCAACAAAATTGATCCAAATATGAAAATTTATTACACCGGAAAGTGACTTTTTAGGATATTGGGAACATTTTTGGGTTAACCCTCGTTGAGTTAGCTTTCTAGCGGTATCTTGTCTACCCTCTAAATCCTTCAAACCAATTTAGAATAAATTCAAGAAGCAGGATAATGCAATTCTGTCCCATGTTTTCAGTTATGGTCAAAATTGAGTTATTTTTCCAAATTTTGTCTTAAGACATTCGAATGTCTCCATATAACCCCAATCAGACTCGAGAACATGCTTCAACCTCCCATAGGCTTATATCAAGGCACAAACATATTTTACATCTTTGCCATTCTCATTCACAATAATTTCTTTTGCCAATAGTTGTTGAAACGCTTACACATTTCCTAAATCACAAAGTTTTGTCAACTTAAGTTTTTCAACTCGACTTCTCTAAGGAGTGTCAAACATGTCGCTTTTGAGGATACTCTAACCCTGACCTTTCGAGAGGATACTCTAACGTTATTTTTTAAAACTATTGAGATTAAAGCTTTTCCTTTCTCAAAATGATTTGTCATCCACAGGGATGCTCTAACCCTGACCTTCTAAAGGGATACTCCAACCTTGCTGTTCAAAATTGTCAAGATTTAAAAAATCCCCCTTTGTCAAAATTATTTGTCATCCATGAGGATACTCCAACCTCACCTTTTTGAAGGGATACGCCAACCTTGTCTTTCAATTACAGTTAATTTTTATTCTGTACTCCCATAAATATGTCAAACAATCCTTGTTTAATCAAGGAAACCATATGCATCTCAAAAATTATTGATTCGGTTATTCCTAAATAATTAATGCCAATTGTGAGATAAATTCCAATAGTCCACCCAATTTTTTTTGTCATTGCATTAAACGATCCATGTTATATTACTTCATTTATTGCCTTGCTAACATGATTTTTCTGCAATGATTATATGCATTCATATTTTCAAAACATTTCAAATAAAATTAAAGGTATTGTTCCGTGTGGGTATCTCTCCAGTGCCCAAAATAGGACATTTCATTTTCAAAGTAAAATCTAGAGTTCATTTTATTCAAAATCTCTATATTCTTATCTTTTTTGGGGTGTATATGAGATTAAATCTTTTTCATCAAAACTTGGATCTATATTTCTATAAGATTTATGCATTAAAAGAGGGTTAATCAAAATAGTGATAAGTTAAGATCAAAAGAATCAAAATCGAGATAAAACATAGCTAGTAAGGTATCGATTTTGAACGTCAAGAAAAAGTTCATACCTTATCATGTATAACTAACTCTTAAACCCAAACAATGAATCTTTGCATTATGTTGACCACAGGATCAATGTCTTGCGTTTCATGACTCAAAACATAGGTTTCCATAGGCATCTGATCATACCTAGCTCAAAATGATCGATGGCGACTCCAAGCGTTGACCATTTCACGATGGTCATCCAAGACTAATAAGATCAGTGATTCATCTTATGGTTCCCTCACTATGTCATAAGTCGAGAATCTATACTTGCTCATTCTCATCACATCACGAAGGAAAAATCTCAATCAAGAAGACATTTCAAGTCAAAAATATTTTAAGTCGTATGCACTCATAGATCCATAAGGATCCACCTTAAGGTATGTTATGATAGGTAGCAGTTTCTTTGAGGATGGCTGAAAGTCCTTTTATTCAATGCTCAGCCAATGCTTTTAGGAGACAAAGCAAGGGCATTTTTTATATTTCTTGCCTGTGGCAGGGGATATCTCTAGCTACTATGTCAGCTAATTTTCTTCCTATTAGTTCTATCATGCTGAGCAGTATGATAGAAAATAGCCTGCAGCTGAAGATATGTCGACCATGCCTTCTTACAACCATATATTTTATGAAAGTAACCCTTGTCATTAGCTATTTTAGCTCTCAAAATTGGTTTAAATCTGGTCATAAGCAATAGTTAAGGTTTACAATGATTTATGATAGCTGTATGCTATAAAAACTTGTTTAGATTGAGTTTTTAAAGGCTAAAAAGGTAGCTCAAATTGGGAAAAAAATCCCTCCATGTATTGACACAAAACATGTTATATCGATACCCAAGGTACTTTTACCCATGAGTATTTGCACAATGAGCTGTGCATCAATATTAAGAGCAAAAACAATGTTTCTAGTCTTGAAACTTAGAGGCATGTATTGATACTCAATGGATTTGTATCGATACTCATGCTTGTGTATTGATACATTTTGCAAAAAATCATGACTTTAGCTACTACCAAGGTTTGTATCAATATAAACAAGCTAGGTATCGATAACATACCTTATATATCAATTCTAAACCCTTTTGCATTGATACTATACAAGAAAATTTAATTTTTTGGCAATGCAAAAGCCTCGCATCAATACTTATGCACCAATATAACTTATGCATACCTGTGGCTTCTCAACCTACCTCAAATTGGTCATAAACAGTGGGAAATTAATCTGTATACTTATCTAAATGACCCTGATGACACCAGGAAAAATGGCATTTGATGCCTCATTTTACATTTTTCTTTAATGTGACTTATAGGCATTTCAAACCTTCCCAAAAAAAATTTTTGCTTGTGCCTTATTACCTAATAGTGCTTAGCTACATGGCACCTAGCAATCTTCTTCTACTTTTATTTTTTTATCTTCTAATTTTGTCATCTTTCAATTGAGTCCTAAGATGCAAAAAATTGGTCTAAACAAAATGAGGTGTCTACATCTACCCTTATTTGGCTGTTGCTAAATATTAGCAACAAGATAAAGATAAATAGACACTATTTTATTTGGTTAGGGTGATAATTTCGTGTGCTAGGTTTTTTTCAGTTTAACCCTAGATAGATGCCACCAGCTTGTGTGGGTTTTGATGTAGGTTAACGTGGTGCCATAGCTTGTATAGGCTTTGACTCGATAAGCGTTCAGCTCTTTATGGACTAAGGTAGATAGGTGCAACTAGCTTGTGTGGGCTTTGTGGTAGGTAAGAAGAAGCATCTAGGTCTTCGTGGACTAAAGTAAACAAGTACCACCTGCTTGTATAGGTTTATGGTAGGTAAAATAAAGTGTCTAGCTCTTCATTGACTATCGTAAATAAGTGCCACCAACTTGTGTAGGCTTTATGAGAGGTAAGAAAAGGAATCCAGCTCTTCGTGAACTAAAGTAAATAGGTACCACTAGCTTGTGTGAGCTTTAACTTGATAAACTCTTTGTGGACTAAAGTAAATAGGTGCCACCAGCTTATATAGGCTTTATGGGTTGGTAGGAAAAGATGTCCATCTTTTTATGGATTAAGGTAGATAGGTGCCACCAGTTTATGTAAGCTTTGTGCTAGGTAAAAAAGGCATCTTACTCTTTGAGGACTAAGGTAGATAAGTGCCACCAACTTGTGTAGGCTTTGACTCAATAAACGTCTAACTCTTTCTGAACTGAAGTAAATAAGTGCCACCAGCTTGTGTGTTCTTTGTGAGTAGATAGGAAAAGACATCCAACTTTTTATGGACTAAGGTAAATAGGTGCCACCAGTTTATATGGGCTTCATGCTAGGTTAAAAAGGCATAATGCTTTTTAAGCACTAGGATAGATAGGTACTATTGGCTTGTATGGGCTTTGACTCAATAAACGTCCAGCTCTTTATGGATTAAAGTAGATAGGTGCCACTAGCTTGTATGGGCTTTATGGTAAGTAGGAAAATACATCTAACTTTTGTGGACTAAGGTAGATAGGTGCACTATTTTGTGTGGGCTTTGGGCTAAGTAAAAAAGGTGTCTTACTCTTTGAAGACAAAGGTAGGCAGGTGGCACCAACTTATGTGGGCTTTGTGTTAGGTAAAAAAGGGCATCATGCTCTTTAAGGACTGGAAGAAAATAAGTTTGGATACGTCTCTTGGATGATTTTTAATGAACTTGCGAGGTCAAAGATACTTGAGGCTTTTTGAGGTTTTTTGAAAATGAGAAATTATACCTTAGGTTCCCTACACATTTGATTTTTGTATATAGGAGCTGGTACCTATAAGATGTTAGATACTGTGAGAGTAATGGTTTCGAAAGCCTAATCTAGTGATTAGTTTTTACCTTCTTTGGCTATTTGGTCTTTCACAAGTTTTATGAAGTGGCTTTTTGCCCTGAGGTTTATTAATCTTGCATTATGTTTTTAGAGGCTTTAAATGTAAAAGCTATCTATTAAAGGTATAGAAGATTGGTGAATGTGGAAGGATAGTCTTGAGTTTAGATTACTCATGCCTGGAAACTTTTGTTGCATTGAATTTGGTTAGTATAAAGGATTCCACTTTGCTAATTATGATTTAAAAGGTGTCTTTGGCAATCTAGTTGGACTATTTTAAATTTACAATTAAGGATAACAGTTTAGAAAGAACTTTGGCCCTTTGTCTTTAGGCTAAAGTTTATTAGAAAAAGGTTTTAAGCATATTTTCAGGATGTAGAGCACCAAGACCAAATTGATTATGGCCCCAAAAGTTTATTCTTTGTCTTTAAACATGAAACCAATGTTCCTGCAAAGTTTTATCCTTCCAAGTAATGTTAGGAAATCCTGTTATTAGTTTTGTCCATTCATCAAGCTTTATCAATTGAATGATAAACATGAAGCAACACGGAATGTAGGGTTACAAAAAGATTTTGCAATAAATCAAGTAATTGTATTTTATTCAAAGAAAAAGGGTACAGGCTATGACAGACTTTTGAGATTTTGAAAGATTTTAAAATATAAAAAGATAAAAAAGGTATTCCTAGTCAATTAGCCCTTGATACTGATGACATGAATCATCTTCTAAGTGCTTTTAGAGATTTCTCTCAAGTAATTAATCCTTGTGGTGTTGGCCGAGTTATAAGAAAATTCCCCAAATTGCCCTATTGTGGGATAGAGGCTTTAAAGTTAGGGAGTTTTCATTTTTTAGGTACAGGTATAGATGATATTTAGTGGGGTTGGTCAGTATAGAAAATGTGAATTAGGTTATGATTTGGCGTCTTGATCTGAGTTATAAATGTTAAGAAATTTGGTTTTGGACTACTGATGGTTTGGACTTGAAAAGGGATCTGGTCACTTAAATCGGCCTCTTGGGTTTCAACTTAAGCTGTTTTTTTTTTTAAAATGGAAGAAGAAAGAGAAATAAGATACCCTTTTGGTTTTCCACCCTAAAATTCTTTTAAGCATAGTATTTCTTAATAAAATTAGAGTTCATAGGGTTGGGTAGTTCGCTACCATCCATCTCGATTAAAATTAAGGCTCTTCTAAAAAATACATGTTTCACCATGTACGACCCTTCCCAATTTAAGGTCCACTTTCCTCTAGCATCTTTATAGATTGGGAGAATTTGTTTAAGCACTGAGTCAACTTCTCAAAACTAATGAAGATAGACCTTTTATCATGCACTTTTGGTTCATCTGCCCATGACAGATGGCTTTGATTCTTTTCTCTTCGATGAGATTAAGCTGCTCATATTGCTTTTTAACCCATTTAGCCTCTTCAAGTCATGATTCCACTAAAACTCTAATTGAAAGAATTTTAACCTCGATAGTTTGGATAGCCTTCATGCCATAAACCACAGAGAACGGGGTAGTGCCCATGGAAGTTTATACTATCATGCGACAAGCATATAAAGTAAAAGGTGACTTTTCATGCTAGTCTTTGTAGGTCGGTCTCAATCATCTTTTCAACTATCTTCTTGATATTTTTGTTAGCTACTTCAACTACCCTATTAATTTTTAGATAGTATAGGATAAAGTTTTTGATATTGAATCTTGAATTAAGAGTAAACTACTTGTATCATTTTGCTTTTCAGGTTACGTGCATTATAAGTAATGAATTGTTTTGGAAGACCATTTCTACAAATGATGTCCTGTTTTAACAAATTTGCATATAACAGATAGGTGACATTAGCATAACAAGTTGCCTATACCTATTTGGTGAAATAATCAATAGCAGCTAAAATGAAATGGTGCCCATTGGAAGCCTCAAGGGTAATCGATCCGATCAAGTCCATGCCCTATATAGAAAAAGGCCATGGACCTATCATAACATGTAAAGGTGTTAGTGGGACGTTGATTTTGTGAACTTGTATTTGGCATTTATGGCACTTTCTAGCATAGTCAATGTAGTCTTTTCAAGAGTTAACCAATAGTAGCATGATCACATGACTTGTTTGGCCATTTGGTGCCCATTAGCGTGCATACCATAAATTCTTTCATAAACTTCTTCAAGTATTCTTTTGGCTTCAGAGGCATCCGTGCATCAGAGTAGCACCTAATTTCAACCTTTCTAGTATAAAATCCCACCATCCAAAAATAAAGCTCATGGCTAACCGTCGAATAGTTCTCTTGTCAATTTTAATGACGTCTTTTGGGTATTGTTAATCCTTAATGTATTGAAAGATGTCACGACACCATGGCAAGCTATCATTCACTTTTTTAATATTATGACAATGCATCAGGGCTGTATATGTATTCATATAAATATGAACAACATTCGATTCTCGATTGACTTTGAATATGGATGATAAGGTGGCCCAAGCATCAGTAATTTGGTTCTCTTCTCAAGGTAGATACTAAAAGCTAATATCATTAAACTCTTTTCTAAGTTCTGAGGTTAGGTTACCATAGTTGATGAATTTAGCATCATGTGTTTGCCATTCTCCTTTTAGTTGGTAAATGACAAGAGCTGAATCTAAAAATACTTGTAGCGTTTAAATGCCCTTTTCAATAGCTAATTGGAGTCCTATGACGCAAGCCTCATATTTAGCTTATTATTGGTACAATCAAAATTCACCTTGTAGTGAAGGGGTAGTGGCTTTGATCAAGTGAGATAAAAATTACCCTAATTTTGTGCCCCAATGCATTTGAAGCCCCATCAAAGTACATTTTCGAAGATGAACCTTACTCGATAGTGTTATTTGCCTTAGATATGCATGTCAAATCTTTATTAAGAAAATCAAGGTATAAAGGTTAATGTCATTTGTTACCCAGCTTGCCAGGAAATCCGCTATTTTGCTACCTTTGATGGTTTTATGATTTACATACACAATGTCATACTCAGAAACCAGGATTTGCGACCTAGCTAACTTCCCAAACAAGGTAAGAGCTTTGCATAAATACTTAATGGGATCGAGTTTAGCGATTAGCAATGTAATGTGGTACAGCATGTATTATCTTCACCTCTGGGCCATCCAAGTTAAAGCATAACATAGCTTTTTTACAAATGAGAAATTATTTTTGTATTTTGTGAACTTCTTGCTCAAATAATAAATAGCTTGTCCCTTCTTGCCTAACTTATTATGTCGATCTAACACACAGCCCATAAAATTGTCAAAAACTGATTAATATAGGATTAACAGTCGACCGAGCACTAGTGGTATAATACTGAAAGGTTCAAAAGGTAATGTTTAACCTTATCGAAAGCTTTTTGGCATTTTTCATTCCATTCTCCAAGATTTTGTTTTCAAAGTAGCCTAAAATTGGATTATATTTATCTATCAACTAAGATATAAATCAGGCTATGTAGTTTAACCTTCCAAGAAAACTTTTTACTTTTTTCTAAGTTCAAGGTAATGATAAACTTTTAGATGGCCTCAACCTTATTGGGATCAACTTCTACTCCTTTTTTGCTCATAATGAAGCCCAATAGTTTACCATATGTGACACAAAATGTGTATTTGCCAAGATTCAACTTGAGCTGATATTTAAGCAGTCGTTTAAAGTGTTTTTAGAGGTTGGCAATTTGTTCACTCTTCTTTGGTGATTTGACGATCATATCATCCATGGAGACCTCTATTTCTTTATGCATAAAGTTATGCAATAATGCTACCATCACTTTCTAATAGGTTGCCCTAACTTTTAAGTCCAAGGGCATCATTTTGTAGCAAAAAATGCCTCACATGGTTATAAGAGTGCTCTTTTCCATGTCTTCAACCACTACTTTAATTTGGTTATAGCCTGAAAACCTATCCATGAAGGAAAATAGTACTTTTTGGTAGTATTGTCTACTAGGGTATTGATATGAGGCTGAGGAAAATTACCCATGGGACGACGTGATTTAAGTCCCTATAGTTTACACACATCTACATTTTTACCATTTTTTTTGAAACTAAGACTATACTAGCTACCCATCTAGGATATTTGGCTACCTTGAGAAATCCTGCTTCAAACTGTTTTTCACTTGTTCTTTGATGTTCAAAAGCATTTCAAGTTTTATCCTTTTGAGCTTTTGTTGTTTGGGCTTACAATTAGGTTTAAAGGGATGTTTATGGACCACAATATTGGTGTATAGTCTTCCCATGGTTCTTCTAAGCTTGTTTTCTTTTCTACTATGCATTGGGCTTGAATCCTAACCCTCTTTTGTTGATCTGGTTAACAACTTTTATGGCTTTGGCAATAACTTAGAGGCATTTTTTGAGTCCCTTTCCAACCTCGGCACCCTTATCGATAGTTAACTTTAAACACATTTGGGTGCCCTTCGATAGGCAAGGCTTAACCACTGGTAACCCTTCCTTGACATATGTTGTGCTGACAAACTCAAAATATTGGAAAAAAGATTCTAGGATAAGTTTGTCAGGTTCGACATATAAGGCATTAGATGAAGTAGTAGCAATGATATTTTCTTTTCCTCTGATACTGACAACTTTGTTCTCAATGATGAACTTTAATTTTTAGTGTAAAGATGATGGTACTACCCTCATACAGTGAATCCAAGGCCTTCCCAATAGGTAGCTGTATGATAGAGCAATATTCATCACATGAAAGTCGACCTTATAAGTACATAGGCCTATTTGGAGTGGAATAGTAATATTTACCACAGCGTTTTTGTATTTTCCATTAAACACTCTCGTGGCTATATGTCTATTCTAGATATGAGATACGTCAATAGGAAGCTTGTTCAAATATGACACAGGTATTACATTTAGAGCTGACCTAATATCAATGAACAGCTTAGCTAACGTGGTGCCTTTACAGTCTGTGGTGATGTGAAGTGCTTTATAGTTTCTTCTTCTTTCATGCAGGATTTCATCATTGCTAAAAGATATGCAATTGTCAATAGTGAAGTTGCTCATTGGGTGATCCAATTAACCTATAGAAATGTCAAAGAGGGATATAGGCCTCAATCAAACCTTAAAGAAGGCATTCCTATAAACTTTTGAATTCAATAGTAGTGACAACATAGATATCTTAGTAGGTTGGTTGTTCAACTAATTGATGATGCTGTATTCACTGCGCTTAATGAACTTAAGGAATTCTATAGTTTCTTTCTAACTTACTAGATCCTTGATGGCTACTGGATCTAAGTTTTTGGTTACATACTTCGATGTTTAAAGAACGAGATTAGTATTTTCCACCATTTTATAAACATTAAAGTTCATTCATCAAATAAGAAAAACATGGATTCTTATAATAATCTTCAATCTTTTTGTGATTGATGACCATAAACATGTTTCCTTTATTGGGAAAAATGATATTGATACTTTGATTTCACATGAAAAAGTCTTTTTCTGCCATTTTTTGTAGAATCAAAGTTCATCTGTCAAATGACACAAGCATGGATTCTTGTAATAATCTCCAATTATTTTGTGATATGGCACCATATACACATTCTCCTATTTAGGATTGATGATATTGATGCTTTGGTTACACAAGAAAAACTTTTCCTTCCATCATTTATTGTAAAATCAAATTTTGTCCATCAAATAAGACAACATGGATACATGTAATAATCTTCATTCTTTTTGCGATTAGGCACCATAAACACATTGTCCCTATTAGGATACATTATACTGATGCTTTGGTTTGTAAGAAAAGCTTTTCTTTCCACCTTTTTTTTTGTAGAATCATTATTCATTCGTTGATTCAGACAAACATAGATTCTAGTGATAATCTCCTCTTTTTTTTCTGATTGGGCACCATAAATAGATTTTTCTCATAAAGATACACTATCTTGATGCTTTGGTTTCACATAGCTTTTCTTTTTACCATTTGTTTTAGAATCAAAGTTCATCAGTCAAATGAGACAAACATGGGTTCTCATAATAATCTCCAATCATTTTGTGATTGGGCATCATAAACATGTTCTTCTTATTGGAATACACGAAGTTGATGCTTTGGTTTCACAAGAAAGGCTTTTGTTTCCACCATTTTTTGTAAAATCAAAGTTTATTCGTGAAATGAGACAAACATGGATGTTTATAATAATCTCTAATCTTTCTTATGATTTGGTACCATAAACTTCATTGGGATACATAATGTTGATGCTTTAGTTTTGCATAAAAAGCCTTTTTTTCCTCTATTTTCCTTGGAATCAATGTTTGTTTTTGCGATTTTGCACCATAAGCACATTCTCATCATTGGGATGCACAATATTATGCTTTGGCTTTGCATGAAAGCTTGTTTTTCCCTTATTTTCCTTAGAATCAAAGCTCGTCCATCAAATGAGATGAAAATAAATACTTGTAATAGTCTCATCTTTCTATGATTAGGCACCATAAACAGATTTTACTCATTAGAATACATAATACTGATGCTTTGGTTTCGTAAGAAAAGCTTTTCTTTCCATTTGTTTTTTTATGGAATCATTGTTCGTTCAATAATTAAGACAAACATAGTTCTCGTCATAATCTCCTTACTTTTTATGACTGGGACATTCTCCTTATTAGGATACATGATATTGATACTTTAGTTTCACAAGAAAAGCTTTTTTTTTCCACCTTTTTTTGTAGAATCTAAGTTTGCCTATCAAATTTAACCAACATAGTCATTCGCAACAACCTTAAATCTTTTTGTGATTAGGAACTATAAATACATTCTCCTCATTGGGATGCATGATATTGATGCTTTGGTTTTACAAAAAAAGTTTTTCTTTCCACCCTTTTTTTGTAGAATCATTGTTCATACGTCAATTGAGTGAAAATGGATTACCATAATAATTTCCTTTCATTTTGTGATTAGGCACCATAAACATGTTTTACTAATTGGGATACAAAATCGATGCTTTAGCTTCACAAGAAAAGCTTTTCCTTCCACCATTTTCTATGGGATCAAAGTTTATCTGTCGAATGAGAGAAACATGGATTCTCGTACTAATCTTTAATGTTTTTAAGATCAGGCACCAAAAACATGTTCTCCTCTTTATGATACATGATATTGATGCTTTATTTGCATAGGAATTGTTTTTTTCCACCATTTTTGTAGAATCATTGTTCATCCATCAGTTGAGATGAGCACGGATTCTTGTAATAATCTCCTTTCTTTTTGTGATTGGGCATAATAAACATTTTCTCCTCATTAGGATACATGGTATTGATGCTTTGGTTTCACAAGAAAAGCTTTTTTTCCCCTTTATTTTTTGTAGAATCAACGTTCGTCCATCAATTAAGACAAACATGGCTTCTTGTAATAATCTCCTTTCTTTTCATGATTGACACCATCAACAGGTTCTCCTCATAGGAATGCATAATATTGATTTTTTTGTTTCACAAAAGAAACTTTTCTTTCCACCATTTTTGTAGAATCAAAGTTCATCCATCAAATAAGATAAACATAGATTCTCATAATAATCTCTAATCTTTTTGTGATTGAGCACTATAAACACATTCTACCTATTGGGATGCATGATACTAGTACTTAAGTTTTGTAAGAAAAGCTTTTCTTTTTACCTTTTTTTGTAGAATCATTGTTCATCCATTAATTGAGACAAACACAAATTGTTATAGTAATCTTTTTTTTTTTTTGTGATTTGGCACCTTAAACACATTCTCGTTATTGGGATACACAATATTGATGCTTTAGTATCACAAGAAAAGCTTTTCTTTTTGCCATTTTTCATAGAATTAATGTTTGTTGAACCAGTTTGTTTGTCAAATGAGACAAACATGGATTGTCACAATAATCTCCAATCTTTTTATGATTTGGCACAATAAACACATTTTGCTCATTGAAATACATGATATTAATGATTTGGTTTTACATGAAAGGCATTTTTTTCCACTACTTTCCTTAAAATTAATATTTATCGATCAATTGAGAGAAGCATAGATTCTCGTAATAATATCTTTTCTTTTTTTGACTGGGCACTATAAACACATTCTTTTCATTGGGTGCATGATATTGATCTTTGATTTCGCAAGATAAGCCTTTATTTCCACCATTTTTTTGTAGAATCAAAGTTCATCCATCAAATGAAACAAAAATGGATTCTCACAATAATCTCTAATCTTTTTGTGATTAGGCACAGTAAGCTCATTTTCCTTATTAAGATACACAATAGTGATGCTTGATTTTGCAAGAAAAGCCTTTCTTTCCACCATTTTTTGTAGAATCAAAGTTCATCACCAAATGAAACAAATATAGATTCTTATAATAATCTCCTTTCTTTTTATGATTGCGCACCATAAACCCTTTTTTCTCATTGGGATACATGACATTGAGGCTTTAGTTTTGTGACGAAATCTTTTTCCCACTATTTTTTGGATTTAGAGCTCATCCATCAAATAAGACAAACATGGATTCTCATAATAATCTTTAATCATTTTGTTATTTGGCATTTTAAACGTGCTTTCCTCATTGGAATACACAAAATTGATGCCTTAGTTTCACTAGAAAAGCTTTCATTTCAACATTTTTTTGTAGAATCAAAGTTCATCTATCAAATGGGACAAACATAGATTCTCATAATAATCTCCAATCTTTTTGTGATTAGGTCCCACAAACATGTTTTTCTAATTGAGATACACAATAGTGATGCTTTGGTTTCACATAAGAAGTTTTCATTTCACCATTTTTTTATAAAATCAAAGTTTATCCGTCAAATGAGACAATCTTGGATTCTCATAATAATCTCCAATTGTTTTATGGTTGGATCCTATGAACACATTTTCCTCGTTGAGATACATGATATTGATATTTTGGTTTCACATGAAAAGCTTTTCTTTCCACCTTTTTGCTTAAAATCAAAGTTCATCAATCGAATTAGACAAACATGGATTACCATAACAATCTTCATTCCTTTTGTTGTTGGGCACTATAAACACTTTCTCCTTATGGGAAAACATGATATTAATGCTTTGGTTTCATAAGAAAACCTTTCATTTACACCATTTTTTGCATAATCAAAGCTTATATGTGAAATAAGACAAACCTGGATTCTTATAATAATCTCCAATCCTTTAATAATTAGGCACCATAAATATATTCTTCTCATTGAGATGCACGATATTAATGTTTTTTCTTCATATGAAAAGCTTTTATTTTCACCATTTCCTTAGAATCAAACCTTGTCCATCAAATGAGACAAACATGGATTATCATAATAATTTCTATTCCTTTTATGGTTAGGCACCATAAATAGGTTTTCTGATTGGCATAAACAATATTTATGATTTGGTTTCATTATGAAGGCTTTTCTTTCCACCATATTTTGTAGAATCAAAGTTCATTCATCAAATAAGATGAGCGTGGATTCTTTTAATAATCTATATTCTTTTTGGTATTGGTATCATAGATATGTTCCTCTCATTAGGATACATGATAGTGATGATTTGGTTTTGCATGAAAAGCTTTTCTTTCCATCATTTTCCTTAAAATCAAAGTTTGTCCATCAAATAAGATAAACATGAAATCTTGTAATAATCTCTAATCTTTTTGTGATTGGGCACCATAAACGTATTCTTATAATTAGGATGCATGATACTGATGCTTTGGCTTCATATGAAAAGCTTTTTTTTTCACCATTTTCCTTACAATCAAAGCTCGTCCATCAAATGAGATAAACATGGATTCTCAAATAATCTCCATTCCTTTTGTGATTGGGTATCGCAAAGACGTTTTTCACATTAGGATACATGATATTGATTCTTTGGCTTCACATGAAAGGCATCCCTTTCCAGCATTTTCCTTAGAATTAAAGTTTATCCATCAAATGAGACAAACATGGATTCTTGTAAGAATCCTAAATGTTTTTGTGATTGGGCACCATAAACACGTTCTTCTTATTGAGATGCATGATATTGATGCTTTGGTTTTGTATGAAAAGCTTTTCTTTCCACCATTTTTCTTAAAATTAAACCTCAATCATCAAAAAAGACAAACATGGATTCTCCTAATAATCTTTATTCCTTTTATGATTGGGCACTATAAATACGTTCTCTTATTAAGATACATGATATTGATGATTTTGTATCATAAGAAAAGCTTTCACTATTCTTTTCTAGAATCAAGGTTTCTCTGTCAAATGAGAAATATGGATTCTCAAAATAATCTCCATTTTTTGGGTATTAGGCACCATAAACATGTTCTCCCTATTAGGATAGACGATAGTGATGCTTCGGTTTTGCATGGAAAGCTTTTCTTTCCATAATTTTTCCTTAGAATCAAAGTTCGTCCATTAAATGAGACAAACATGAAATCCTATAATAATCACCAATATTTTTGTGATGGGCACTATAAACACATTCTTCTCATTAAGATGCATGAGATTGATGCTTTGGCTTTTCATCAAAAGCTTTTCTTTCTACCATTTTCTGTAGAATCAAAATTCTTTAGTCAAATGGGACAAACATGGATTCTTATAACAATCTCCATTCTATTTGTGATTGGGCACCATAAGCACATTGTCTCATTAGGATACACAATATTGATGATTTGGTTTCTTAAGAAAGGCTTTTGTAGAATCAAAGTTCATCTATCAAATAACACAAACATGGATTCTCATAATAATCTTTAACATTTTGTGCTTGGGCAGAATAAACACATTCTACTTATTGGGATTCACGATAATGATGCTTTGGTTTTGCATGAAAAGCTTTATTTTTTGCCATTTTATTTACAGTCAAAATCCATTCATCAAATGAGATAGACAAGGATGCTTATAATCTCTATTCTTTTTGGTATTGGGCACCATAAATACGTTTTCCTCATTGGGATACACAATAGTGATGCTTTATTTCGCATGTTCTTTATAGCATTTACCTTAGAATCAAAGTTATCCATCACATGAGACAAACATGCATTCAAGTAATAATCTCTATTCTTTTTGTGCTTGGGCACCACTAACTCATTGTCCTTACTAGGATACATAATACTAATGCTTTGGTTTCACTAGAAAATTTTTTTCTTTCTACCCTTATTTGTACAATCAAAGTTCATCCGTCAAATAAGACAAACATAGATTCTTGTAATAATCTTAAATCTTTTTCTTATTAGGCATCGTCAACATGTTCTCCTCATTGGGATGCACAATACTGATGCATTGGTTTTGCATTGCAAGGTTTTCTTTCCATAATTTTCCTTCAAATCAAAGTTCATCCATCAAATAAGATAAATGTGGATTCTCATAACAATCTCTACTCTTGTGATTAGGCACCCTAAACATATTCTCCACCTCGGGATACAAAATATTGATGCTTTGCTTTCACAAAAAAAAAAACTTTTCTTTCCAACCTTTGTTGTAAAGCTAAAGTTCATTCATCAAAAAGGCAAATGTAGATTCCTGTAATAATCTCAACTTCTTTTGTGATTGGGCATAATTAAAGTGTTCTTCTTATTGGGATACATGATATTGATGCTTTGGTTTCTCAATAAAAACTTTTCTTTCAACCATTTTTTATGGAATCAAAGTTCATTTGTCAAATGGGACAAACATTGATTCTTATAATAATCTCCATTCTTTTTGTATTAAGCACCATAAACATATTCTCCTCATTAGGATACATGATATTAATGATTTGGTTTTACATGAAAAGCTTTTCCTTCCATAATTTTCCTTAGAATCAAAGTTTTATCAAATGCAACAAACATGGATTCTCATAATAATCTCTAATCTTTTTGTGATGGAGCACCATAAACACATTCTTCTTATTAGGATACCCAAAATTGTTGCTTTGGTTTCACAAGAAATGATTTTTTTCCACCATTTATTGTAAAACCAAAGTTTGTCTTTCAAATAAGTCAAACATGGATTCTTGTAATAATCTCCAATCTTTTTGTGATTGGGCACCATAAACACGTTCTCCTCATTAGGATATCAAAATTGTTTCTTTGGTTTCACAAGGAAAGCTTTTCTTTCCACCATTTTCTATAAAATTAATGTTCATCTTTCAAATGACTAAAACACTTATTCTTGTAATAATCTCCAACCTTTTTTTCAACTGGCATTGTAAACATGTTTTCCTCATTGGGATGCATGATGTTGATGGTTTAATTTTGCTTGAAAAGCTTCTTTTATACCATAGAATCAAAGTTTGGTTATCAAATTAGATAAACATTGATTCTAGTAGTAATCTCCAATCTTTTTTGTGATCAGGCACTATAAATGCATTCTCCTCATTGGGATATACGTTATTTATGCCTCGGCTTCATAAGAAAAGTTTTTCTTATGACTTTTTTTGTAGAATCAAAGTTTATCCATCAAATGAGTTAAACATTGATTCTCTTAATAATCTCTATTATGTTTGTGATTGGGCACTATTAAGACAGTCTACTTATTGGGATACATGATATGAAGCTTTGGTTTTGCATGAAAGCATTTATTTCCTCTATTTTCCTTAGAATCAATGAACATCCAATTAGAAAAACATAGATTCTTATATTAATCTCCATTCTTTTTGTGATTATGCACAATAAACACATTCTCCTCATTGGATACATAACATTGATGCTTTGGTTCCTCAAGAAAAACTTTTTCTTTCTACCATTTTTTATAGAATCAAAGTTCATCCATCAAATAAGTTAAACATGGATTCTCATAATAATCTCTATTCCTTTTATGATTGGGCACCATAAACATGTTATCTTCCTTTGGATACACAATATTGATGCTTTGGCCTTGCATGAAAATCGTTTCTTTCCACCATTTTTCTTAAAATCAAAGTTCATCCATTAATTGAGATAAACATGAATTCTTGTAATAATCTCTATTCTTTTTCCCTTTGGGTACAATGAATACGTTCTCTTCATTGAGATATGTGATATTGATGCTTTGGCTTTAAATGAAAAGCCTTTCTTTCCACCATTTTCCTTAGAATCAAAGCTTGTCCAACAAATGAGTCCAACATTAATTCTCATAATAATCTCCATTTCTTTTATGATCGAGCATCATATATACATTCACCTCATTAGGATACACGATATTGATCCTTAGTTTCACAAGAAAAGCTTTTCTTTCATCCATTTTTATTCTATCAAATGAGAAAAACATGGATTTTTGTTATAATCTCCAATATTTTCTGATTGGGCACCGTAAAGGTATTCTACTCATTAGGATACACTATTTATGTTTTGGTTTGGCATGAAAGGCCTTTTTTTCTAGCATTTTAGTTAGAATTAAAGTCCATCCATCAAATGAGAGAAATATGGATTCTCAAAATAATCTCTATTCTTTCTATGATTGGACACAATAAATGTGTTCTCCTTATTAGGATAAAGATATTGATGCTTTGGTTTTGCAAGAAAAGCCTTTTTTTCCATTTTTTTGTACAATCAAAGTTTATACATTGAATAAGACAAACATGGATTCTCGTAATAATCTTCAATATTTTTGTGATTAGGCATGATAAACACTTTTTCCTCATTGGGATACACAAAATTAAAGCTTTTCTTTCACAATAAAACCTTTTTTCCACCATTTTTTGTGGAATCTAAGTTTATTCGTTAAATAAGGCAAACATGGATTCTCATAATAATCTCCAATCTTTTTATGACTAGGCACCATCAACAATTTCTCCTCATTGGAATACATAATATTGATGCATTGGCTCAACATGAAAAGCTTTTTTTTTTCCACCATTTTTTTTGTAAAATCAATGTTTATCCATCAAATGAGACAAACTTAAATTCCCATAATAATCTTCAATCTTTTTATGTCTTGGCACCATAAACGCGTCCTCTTCATTGGGATTAGATGATATGGCTGCATTGGTTTTGCATGGAAAGTTTTTCTTTCCAGCTTTTTCCTTAGAATCAAATTTCTTCCATCAAATGTGATGACCATGGATTCTCATAATAATATCAATTCTTTTTGTGATGGGCAGTATAAACACGTTCTCCTTATTGGGATGCACGATATTGATGATTTGGTTTTGCATGAAAAGCTTTTCTTTCCACCATTTTCTTTAGAATCAAAGTTCATCCATCAATTTTGTGATTAGGCACCATAAGCTCGTTCCCTTTATTGGGATACACGACATTAATGCTTTGGCTTCGCATGAAAAGCTTTTGCTTCCTCCATTTTCCTTAGAATCAAAGTTCATCCATAGAAACAAAAAAAAACATGCATTCTTGTAATAATCTCCATTTTTTTCCTTGTAATTGGGCACCACAAGCCCATTCCCCTCATTTAGATACATGATATTGAAGTTTTGTTTTAGCACGAAAAGCTTTTTTTCCACCATTTTCCATGGAATCAAAGTTTGTCCACTGAATGAGACAAACATGGATTCTCACAATAATCTCCAATCCTTTTGTGATCAGGCACCATAAACAACTTCTCTTCGTTGGGATATACAAAATTGATGCTTTGGTTTCACAAGAAATGCTTTTTTTCCACCATTTTTAATAAAATCAAAGTTCATCATCAAATAAGAGAAACATATACTCTTGTAACAATCTCAAATATTTTTGTGATATGACACTATAAACACATTTTCCTCCTTAGGATACATGATATTGATGCTTTGGTTTTGTATGAAAAGTTTTTCTTTCCACCATTTTTTTAGATTCAAAGTTTGTTTGTCAAATGAGACAAACATGGATTCTCATGATAATCTTTAGTCTTTTTGTTATAGGGCACCATAAACTTGTTATCCTTATTAGGATACATGATATCGATGCTTTCGTTCTACAAAAAAAGGTTTTGTTTTCACTATTTTTTTATAAAATCAAAGTTTATCCATCAAATAAGACAAACATTAACTCTCTTAATAATCTCCAACTTTTTCATGATTAGGCATCATAAACACATTCCCCTAATTGGGATACAGGAAATTGATACTTTGGTTTCATAAGAAAAGCTTTTCTTTTCACCTTTTATTATAGAATCAAAGTTCATCCATCAAATCAGACAAACATGGATTCTTGTAGTAATCTCCATTCTTTTTCTGATTGGGCAATAAAGCATATTTTTCTCATTGGGATGCACGATATTAGTGTTTTGGTCTTCCATGAAAAGCTTTTCTTCTCACCATTTTCTTAAAATCAAAGTTTATCCATCAAACACAATAAATATGGATTCTTGTGACAATCTTCGTTCTTTTTATGACTAGACACTGTGAACACGTTCTCCTCAATAGGATACAAGATATTGATACATTGTTTCACATGAAAAGCTTTTCTTTTATCGTTTTCCTTAGAATCAAAGTTCATCCATCAAATGCGATAAACATGGATGCTCATAATAATATCTATTGTTTTTGTGGTTGGACATAGTAAACACGTTCTCCTCATTAGAATACATGATACGGATGCTTTGGTTTCACGTGAAAAGTTTTTTTCCCCTGTTTTCCTTAGAATCAAAGTTTATCCATCAAATAAGACAAACATGGATTCTCACAATAATCTCCAATCCTTTTGTGATCAAGCACCATAAACAAGTTCTCTTCATTGGGATATACAAAATTGATGCTTTGGTTTCACAAGAAATGCTTTTTTTCCACCATTTTTAATAAAATCAAAATTCATCATCAAATAAGAGAAACATATACTCTTGTAACAATCTGAAATATTTTGTGATTTGACACCATAAACACATTTTCCTCCTTAAGATACATGATATTGATGCTTTGGTTTTGTATGAAAAGTTTTTCTTTCCACCATTTTTTTAGAATCAAAGTTTGTTTGTCAAATGAGACAAACATGGATTCTCATGATAATCTTTAATCTTTTTGTTATAGGGCACCATAAACATGTTATCCTTATTAGGATACATGATATCGATGCTTTCGTTCTACAAAAAAAGGTTTCGTTTTCACTATTTTTTTATAAAATCAAAGTTCATCCATCAAATGAGACAAACATTGACTCTCTTAATAATCTCTAACTTTTTCATGATTGGGCACCATAAACACATTTCCCTAATTGGGATACAAGAAATTGATACTTTGGTTTCATAAGAAAAGCTTTTCTTTTCACCTTTTATTGTAGAATCAAAGTTTATCCATCAAATCAGACAAACATGGAGTCTTTTAGTAATCTCCATTCTTTTTCTGATTGGGTAATAAAGCACATTTTTCTCATTGGGATGTATGATATTGGTGTTTTGGTCTTCCATGAAAAGCTTTTCTTCCCACCATTTTCTTAAAATCAAAGTTTATCCATCAAACACAATAAATATGGATTCTTGTGACAATCTCCATTCTTTTTGTGATTAGACACTGTGAACACGTTCTCCTCAATAGGATACAAGATATTGATACATTGTTTCACATAAAAAGCTTTTCTTTTATCGTTTTCCTTAGAATCAAAGTTCATCCATCAAATGCGATAAACATGGATGCTCATAATAATCTCTATTGTTTTTATGGTTGGACATAGTAAACACGTTCTCCTCATTAGGATACATGATACGGATGCTTTGGTTTCACATGAAAAGTTTTTTTTCCCCTGTTTTCCTTAGAATCAAAGTTCATCCATTAAATAAGACAAACATTGATTCTCACAATAATCTCCAATCCTTTGGTGATCAGGCACCATAAACAAGTTCTCTTCATTGGGATATACAAAATTGATGCTTTGGTTTCACAAGAAATGCTTTTTTCCACCATTTTTAATAAAATCAAAGTTCATCATCAAATAAGAGAAACATATACTCTTGTAACAATCTCAAATATTTTTGCGATTTGACACCATAAATACATTCTCCTCCTTAGGATACATGATATTGATGCTTTGGTTTTGTATGAAAAGTTTTTCTTTCCATCATTTTTTTAGAATCAAAGTTTGTTTGTCAAATGAGACAAACATGGATGCTCATGATAGTCTTTAATCTTTTTGTTATAGGGCATCATAAACATGTTATCCTTATTAGGATACATGATATCGATGCTTTGGTTCTACAAAAAAAGGTTTTGTTTTCACTATTTTTTATAAAATCAAAGTTCATCCATCAAATGAGACAAACATTGACTCTCTTAATAATCTCTAACTTTTTCATGATTGGGCACCATAAACACATTTTCCTAATTGGGATACAAGCAATTGATACTTTGGTTTCATAAGAAAAGCTTTTCTTTCCACCTTTTATTGTAGAATCAAAGTTCATCCATCAAATCAGACAAATATGGATTCTTGTAGTAATCTCCATTCTTTTTCTAATTGGGCAATATAAGCACATTTTTCTCATTGGGATGCACGATATTGGTGTTTTGGTCTTCCATGAAGAGCTTTTCTTCCCACCATTTTCTTAAATCAAAGTTTATCCATCAAACACAATAAATATGGATTCTTGTGACAATCTCTGTTCTTTTTGTGATTAGACACTGTGAACACGTTCTCCTCAATAGGATACAAGATATTGATACATTGTTTCACATGAAAAGTTTTTCTTTTATCGTTTTCCTTAGAATCAAAGTTCATCCATCAAATGCGATAAACATGGATTTCTATAATAATTTCTATTGTTTTTGTGGTTGGACATAGTAAACAGTTCTCCTCATTAGGATACATGATACGGATGCTTTGATTTCACATGAAAAGTTTTTCTTTCCCATATTTTCTTTAGAATCAAAGTTTGTCCATCAAATAAGATAAACATGGATTCTCGTAATAGTCTTCACTCTTCTCAGGTACCATAAGCACGTTCTTATCATTGGGATGCATGATATTGATGCTTTAGATTCGTATGAAAAACTTTGTTTTCCATCAGTTTTTTGTAGAATCAAAATTCGTTCATCAAATGAGACAAACATGGATCCTTATAGTAATCTTTAATCTTTTTGTGATTGGGCACAATATACATGTTCTCCTTATTGTCATACACAATATTGATGCTTTGGTTTCACATGAAAAGCTTTTCGTTCCATTTTTCTTAGAATCAAATTTCATCCACCAAATGAGACAAGCGTGGATTATCTTAATAATCTCCAATCTTTTTTTGATTTGGCACCATAAACATGTTTTCTACCTTGGGATACATTATACTGATGCTTTGTTTAGCATGAAAAGCTTTTCTTTCCACCATTTTTTAGAGATTCAAAGTTCATCCATCAAATAAGACAAACATGGATTCCTGTAATGATCTTCAATCCATTGATGATTGGGCACCAAAATCATGTTCTCCTAATTGGGATACACAAAATTGATTCTTTGTTTTCACAAGAAAAACTTTTATTCCATCATTTTTTGTACACTGAAAGTTCATCCGTCAAATAAGACAAACATAGATTCCCACATAATCTCCAATCTTTTTGTGATTGGGTATCATAAACACATTTTTCTTATTGAGATACATGATATTGATACTTTAATTTTACATGAAAAGGTTTTCTTTCCATTATTTTTCTTAGAATCAAAATTCATCCCTCAGATGGGACAAACATAGATTCTCATAATAATCTCCATTATTTTTGTGGTTGGGCACTATAAACACGTTCTCCTCTTTGGGATACATGATATTGATGCTTTGGTTTTGTATGAAAAGTTTTTTTCCACCATTTTTTTAGAATTAAAGCTTGTATGTCAAATGAGACAAATATGGATTCTCTTGATAATCTTTAATCTTTTTGTTATAGGGCGCCATAAATATGTTCTCCTATGAAGGATAGATATGGATGCTTTGGTTCCACAAGAAAAGCTTTCCTTGTCGTCATTTTTTTATAAAATCAAAGTTCATCCACCAAATGAGACAAACATTGATTCTCTTAATAATCTCCAATCTTTTTATGATTGGGCACCATAAGCACATTTTTCTAATTGGGATACAAGAAATTGATGGTTTGGTTTCATAAGAAAAGTTTTTTTTTGTCTTTTATTATGGAATCAATATTTGTCTGTCAAATCAGGCAAACATGGATTCTTGCAATAATCTCCATTCTTTTTGTGATTTGGCACTATAAGCAAGTTTTTCTCATTGGGATATAGGATATTGATGTTTTGGTCTTGCATGAAAAGCTTTTGTTTCCACCATTTTTTTAGAATCAAAGTTCATCCATCAAATGCAATAAATACGGATTCTTGTAACAATCACTATGATCAGACACAGTGAACACATTCCCTTTATTGAGATGCATAATATTGATACATTAGTTTCACATGAAAAGCTTTTATTTCCACCGGTTCCCTTAGAATTAAAGTTCAGCCTTCAAATGCGACAAACATGATTCTCATAATAATCTCCATTTTTTATGGTTAGACGCCGTAAACATGTTTTCCTCATTAGGATAGATGATACTAATGCTTTGGTTTCGCATGAAAAGTTTTTCTTTCCATTGTTTTCCGTAGAATAAAAGTTTATCCATCAAATAAGATGAACATAGATTCCTGTAATAATCTTCATTCTTCTTGGGTACCATAAACACGTTCTTATCATTAGGATGCTTAATATTGATGCTTTAGTTTTACATGAATAACATTTCTTTCCAGCATTTTTTTCTAGAATTAAAGCTCATTCATCAAATGAGACAAGCATGGATTATCATAATAATCTTTAATCTTTTTGTGATTGGGCACAATAAACATGTTCTCCTCATTGGATACACAATATTGACGCTTTGGTTTCGCATGAAAAGCTTTACGTTCCATCATTTTCCTTAGAATCAAAGTTCATCCACCAAATAAGATAAACATGGATTCTCTTAATAATCTCTAATCTTTTTGTGATTTAGCACTATAAACATGTTTTCTACCTTGGGATACATTATA
>JBBYHO010460191.1:0-24818 GCA_038382025.1 Adansonia gregorii
AAATATTTTTGTTGTGTTTTAAGGAGGCTTATGAAATAAAAATGCTATCTTGACAACTTCAACATCCACTCATTTGTATAAACATGTTTATATCATCTCCATGCACCTTATTTGTCATCTTTTTGCATCTAGTCACCCATTTCCATGTCAAAATGTCATCTTTGCATGCTTGTATGTTTAATCCATGTTTATCTTTTTATGTGTTGTACTTTGTTCATGATATCTCGATTAAAATGCTTGCTTGTTTCTTACAAACTGATTGTTAGAAACATCCCTTTGTTAAGTTCATGTTACCTTGAATAGATGAAGAGTAGCATGGGCTTAATGTTTTCATCAAATTAGTCTCCCAGTCTTGGGGGCAAATCAACATTTTAGCTTTGGATTCATCGTGAAATAAGTTTATTTTTCAAAAAAAAAAGGGAAATCCTTTTTATTATTACTCTTTAATCCTAAGTCTTGTGTTCCATTTTGTGACATAGTCAACGGTTATTCCATCATCCCAAAGTACTCCAGAATCGTGAATGAACTTGTAAAGCACGTGTTACTTTCTGTCGTGGACGTTCAGACGTCCTAAACCCGAGTCTATCTTTGAAAAAACTAGAATATTGAATAATATGCTTTGGTAGCATTGTAGTCCAAACTTGAAAAATCATTTTCAAACCATAAATTATTTCCTTTGATTTTTCTAATAATTTTCTTTTAAAGGGGATCAAAATACCTTTCTAACGGTGTCTTATTTACCTTTGGATCATCCCAAATGACGAAGTTATGATTTTTTGAACCTTTGGTGTCTGAAACCCCTTAAATCACATGCAACATTCTGTTTGGGCCATTTTGGCTGATCAAATGATTTTTATGAAATTTCCAAATATTTTTCTCAAGAATTTCACAAAATTCCATTTTTGGAAAGTTATTATCTATGACCGAACGACCTGGTATAAGCTTAGAATGATTTTTTGAAATCCATCATGCCCTTTTAATTGAACATGCTGCCAGTGCTGAGATGAAACTAACTTCGAAATTTAATTTTGCCTAGAAAGTGATTTTTTAGAATTTTTGGACTATTTTTATATTAAACCTGGTCGAGCTACCTTTCCAATGATACCTCTTTTACCCTCTAAAGTCTTCAGATACGTCGAAAAAAATCCAAAAACAGAGATGATAGGATGTTCTCTCCTATTTTTAACCTAATTTTTGAATCTTATTTTATCGAGACGTTTGGATGTCTCAAAATGCACCCGTTTACTCTCCCTCATAACATTAAACCCTTTTGACTGGATCAAGACTAAAATACAAAAAATAGGATTTTATATTAAAATTTATGCTAGTGAAGATACTCTAACTTCACTACTCAAAGAGGATACTCCAACCTTATTTTTTTAATTTAAATTTTCTCCTTGTTCTTAAATGTTTTCTTAACTTTGGGGATAGTCTAACCCCACTACTCAAAGGATACTCCAACCTCGTTTTCCATTAAAAATTTAAATTTTCACTTTAGTCTTAACTATTTTTATAGCTCTATTTTGGGGGATACTCTAACCCCACCTCATCGAAGGGATACTTCAACCTCGTTTTTACCTCAAAAACTTAAAATTGTATCTCTTTCAGATGCCTTAAATTGTTTTATAAAAGTAATCTTTGTTCTTCCAATTACCACCAAATCCAGACTGGTTCTAAATTATCATCTCGATTATTATTTAAAAATCGAAGGCAATTATGAAAAATATTTGGGTCGCCCCTCTTTTTTACGTACTTTTGTTTACGATTGCTTGTTTATGATATTATTATATTTCTTATTTTTACCTTACTAACTTATTTCCTTTTGTAGTGATTATTGTGCATCCATATTTAAAATTTGTTTTCCAATAAAATTTACAAGGTGATGTTTCGTGTTGGTATATTTCTAGTGCTTAATACAAAACATCTAATTTTTTAAAATCTAATCCAGACATCGTTTTCACAAAAATCCCTATGTTTCTTACATCTCCGAGGTGCATAAGTGATCTAATTTTCTTTAAAAAACATGAATTTCCATTTTCTAAAACTTCATGCATTAAAAAGGATTATATCTAAATAGAGACCAAATGGAATCGATTTAACTAAGACCAAAGTGAGACATAGTTAGTAGGCATCTATTTCGACCGTTGTAGGGATGCTCATCATTCCTTGCGCTAACCAACTCTCGAGCCTAACCAACGAACCTCTGGACTTCGTAGACCTTGAAATCAGTGTTTCAAGTTTTGTAACTAGTAATATTATTTTCAATAGGCATCCAATCTTGCCTAGCCTAAAATGATTGGTGGCAATTCCAAGTTTATGGCTATTTCATGGTGACTATTTGAAACCAACTAGATGAGCAACTCATCCAATGATCCTTATCCCCTTTATATTATCATCCCTAATCCAAATCCCAATCAAGGGATAGCTCAAAGGCTCGACCAATACTAACCATCATTTATTTTTAAGTCAAGCGTGCTATGCCCTTTGGATTATCTGATGTTTTAAAGGCTGAGCACGTGGCGGCATATAGTTTTGTCTATATTGTTTATTTCCTCACCCTTTCAGGTGCTCTGATAAAGTGACATGGATGTTTTAGATAAGCTCTTAAAGATTGATTTTGAGCAATCAATTTGCACTGGTGAAGTTGATTTCGATGAAGATTCTAAGGAGAACTCTATGCCAGCAGATCTATTATGATTGGTCGAGCATGAAGAAAAATAGATTTTGCCTTATGAGGAACCAATTGAAATCATTAATTTAGGACTGAAGAAGATCTAAAAAGAGGTTAAAATTAAAACTTTCATAAGACCCTCCACCAAAACCAAATTGATAAACCTACTTTAAGAGTACTGGGATGTATTTTCTTGATCATATCAAGACATGCCTAGGTTAGATACCAATATTGTGGTCCATAGGCTTCCCCTCAAACCTGAATGCAAACCAATATAGCAAAAGTTAAAGAGGTTAAAACCAAAAATGCTCCTTAAGATCAAAGAAGAAGTCAAGAAACAATTTGAGGCAAGATTTCTTGCTATAGCCAAATATACAGAATGGGATGCCAACATTGTCTCAGCCCCCAAGACAAATGGCAAAGTATGAATGTGTGTTAATTATCAAGACCTAACTTAGGTTAGCCTTAAAGATAATTTGCCACTACCTCATATTGATACTTTGGTTGATAATACAACCTAGAACTTTTTGTTCTCCTTTATGGATAGGTTTTCAGGTTATAATCAAATTAAAATGGGACCCGATTATTTAAAGAAAACTACCTTTGCAACCATGTGGGGCACATTTTGCTAAAAAATACAGGGGCAACTTATCAAAGAGCCATGGTGACACCATTGCACGACTTAATGCACAAAGAGATTGAGGTCTATATGGTTGACAAGATCACTACATCAACCAAAGAAGATGAGCATGTCATAATTCTTTAAAAGCTCTTCAAATGGTTGCAAAAATTTTGGCTAAAGTTTAACCCCTTCAAATGTATTTTTGGTGTCATCTTAGGCAAGCTACTAGGCTTCATTATCAGCAAAAAAGGAATTAACGTTGACCTAGATAAAGTTAAAGCTATCCAGAACATGCCATTGCCTTGAACCCAAAAAAAGGTTAGAAGCTTCTTACTAAGACTAAACTATATCTCCAGATTCATATCCTAACTTATCGATAAATGGACCCCATCTTTTGGCTTTTCCAAAAATAGAATTTTGAGGAATGGAATGAAGGATGTTAAAAGCTTTTGCCAAGGTTAAACGCTATCTGTCGAACCTACCAGTGTTAGTATCATTAATTCTCGATCGACCTTTAATCCTTTACTTAGCGGTTTCCAACAAGTCTATGGGTTATGTACTTGGGCAGCATGATGATTCAGGAAAGAAAAAGCAAGCAATTTACTACTTGAGCAAAAAATTTACGGAGTGCAAAAACAACTATTTCATAGTTAAAAAATTATGTTGTGCTTTGGTTTAGATAACCAAGAGACTTAGGCAATCCATGTTATACCATACCACATGGTTAATCATGAGACTCAACCCTATCAAGTATTTGTGCAAAGGCCCTGCACTGTTAGGAAGATTGGCTAAATGGTCGATCTTGCTCTTTGAATATGACATTGTCTATGTCAACCAAAACACCATCAAGGGTAGCAAAATAGTCAATTTTTTAGAGTGTTGAGCAACAAGCGACTATGAACATTTAAACTTTGATTTCTTAGATGAAGATCTATGTGCATCACTAAAGGGGAAAATATCAATAGTCATGATCAATCATGGGAAATTTATTTTGATGGAGCGTCAAATGCTTTAGGGTATGGATTCAGGGTAATCTTGATTTCACCTGATAGAAGTCACTATCTTTTTATAGCTACATTGAACTTTGATTGCACTAATAATATAGAATATGAAGCCTGTGTCATTGGGCTACAAGCAGTTATCGAGAGAAATGCTAAGACTGTGAGATTTCGGTGACTCAGCCCTAATCATCTATCAACTAAAAGGAGAGTGAAAAACATGTGATGCTAAACTGATTTATTATAGGAAACTAATCTTAGAACTCAAAAAAATTGATGATATCAGCTTTCAGCACTTACCTCGAGAAAAAAAACCAAATAGCCAACACCTTACCATGTTGTCATCCATGTTTAAAGTTAATCGAGAATTAGATATCATTTACATTCAGATGTGCATTTATCTGACTTCAGCATGTTAGAATGTCGTAGCCTACCATGGTATCATGACATCCTTCTACATATCAGGGATCAATAGTACCCCGAGCATGACACAAAAAATGACAAAAGGTCTATCAAGAGAATGGCTATGAGATTCATTCTGGATAAGGACATCTTATACAAGAAGAGTCAAAACCAAGTTACTCAGATGAGCCAATGCTCCTAGAGCCAAAAAGATCCTAGAAGAAGTTCATGAGAAGAACTATGTCACGCATGCAAATAAACACTGGATGGCCAAACAAGTCATGAGATCAGGTTATTATTGGCTAACTCTCAAAAAAGACTATACCAATTAAGCCCGAAAATGTCACTAGTGTTAGATTTATACAGATATGATCAATGTCCTGCCCTTACCACTTTATGTCATGATAGCTCCATGGCCCTTCTCTATCTGGGGTATTGAGATGATTGGGCTTATCACCCCTAAGGCCTCTAACGGACACTAATTCATCTTAGTGGTGATCAATTACTTCACTAAATAGGTAGAGGCAACCTTGTGCACTAAAAGCACTAAGTTAGTTGTCTGCAAATTCGTAAAAGGGGATACATTTATTGATATGGGCTTCCCAAATAAATCATCGCTGACAATGCTCATAACTTGAAAAGCAACCTGATGCAAGTAGTATGTTCCTAATTTAAATTCCAATATCATAACTCAGTGCCATACTGATCGAAAATAAATAGGGCACTCGAAGCAGCCAATAGAAACATTAAGAACATAGTCGAGAAAATAGCTGATACTTATAGGCATTGGCATGATAAATTACCTCTTGCCTTCAGGCATATTGAACTTTAGTCTGAACATCCATGAGTGATACCATGTTCTCCCTAGTCTATGGGATGGAAGTCATCCTACCTATTGAAGTAGAGATCCCCTCTTCAGGAGTTTTGATGGAGGCTAAACTTGAAAAAGTTGAATAGGTTAAATGCCAATATGATCAACTGAACCTTATTTAAAAAAAAAATGAATGAAAGCCATTTGTCATGGCCAAATGTATTAAAAGTGCATGATTAGGGCCTATGACAAAAAGATTTGTCTTCGTTAATTACATAAAAGAGATCTGGTGCTAAAGAAAATTCTTCTAATCTATAAGGACGCCAAGTGCAAGTAGACCTCAAATTGGGAATTACCATATGTCACAAAATAAGCCTTCTTTAGAGGGCCTTTAATCCTAATGTAAATGAATGGCAATGTCTCGCCCAACCTAGTCAATTCAGACTCTATCAAGAAATATTATGCCTAAAGGATAAAAACCCAAAAGAGCATCCTTAGTCAAAGAGAAAAACCAAAAAAAAAAACAAAAAAAATGAAAATAAGGTCTTTGATGAAAACCTAAAAGGACATTTAGGTAAAGTACTTGACTTTAAGTCAAAAACTTGAAAGGTTGACTTAAGAAACTTATCTTTGACAACCAAGTTAGACTTTAGCTAAATACCTATTAGAAAAGCCTCAGTCAAAGCTCACACAATCGTGGCCATATCAAACCAAATTCAACCTTAGCTCAACTAAGCTAAGTCAAAACTCCAATCGAACCAAATCAAGCCTTAGCTAAATTAGAGTTAAACTTCATTTAAACCTAACTCTTTTTTTGGGGGATAAAGAAGTAAACACTTGAGTTAGGAGCATTTGCAAAATGGCATAGGGTAATCTTAAGTGTCCTTAGAAGATCAACTCACACCAGACATATAGATCGTTCAAGAAAAACCTTAAGATGTATCAAAAATGTTCATGTCAAGATTATCAGGGGCATCAATCACCTAAAAGATCACTTTATTGTCATTCTGCCTTTTATTTGTCAAAATCAAACTGTATAATCTTTTATCATGAATGAAATATTACGTTGCTTCTTTTAACCCTTTCTAATTACATCTGCAATAAATAATGATTACCGTTCAACTGATAATACTCAATAATGGAATAAAATTCACATTAAGATTTCTTGATATTACATTAAAAGGATGAAAAGAACATAAAGAGCTTTATTCATGCCTTGTGCGCCAAAATCATGAATTGCCCTTAAACCCAATACCTATATGTCATAATCATGAGTTGATTTATCTCCAACTCCTAAGATCATTAGTCAAAGAATACCATTAAAACTCAATTAGAATCTTGTCAAGACCTAAACACTAACCAAGTTGAACAGTTACTCAACCCACAAACTAACAACAAGACCTAATAACCTTATCAGAAAGGATCCTCAAGTACAAAGAGTCAAGAAACATAACCAACCTAATTCTTAACCTACTAAGAAGAGCTTGGCTAATATATCAAGTTAAGAAAATCATCATCTAAGTGTCAAGGGAGTCATGATCACAAGGCCTATTAATGTCTAAATTACAACATCAAAAAAATGGCCACTAATTGAAAATTTTTTTCAGTGTCTATTCTTGCATTAGACCTTATGCATTGATCATGTAGTCAAACTATCAAGAAACTCACATACATATCATTATCATGTATTATTGTCATAGCATAATATCATCCTACCAGCATCATGTCAAATAGTATCTATCGAATCTTGATGAATTTTTAAATAAGAATCTTTGATATTAAAAATTGACAAATTGAAGTGTTGCTCAAGTGATACCCTTATCTTTCTAAAGTTTGACGTTATTGCTTGAATTCTGTGACATAGCTTATTAGCATCCTCTATTAAGAACTTTTGTCAATAACCTCAATCAAGACTCTTTGTCAAAAAAATCCTTTTTCGAGGTCTAATGTCATTAGAATACTATGACTCGGCTCATTGGTATCCTCTGTCAAGAATTTTAGTCAAGAACCTCAGTCAAAACCCTTGCTAAAAATCTTTTCAAAATCTAATGTTGCTAGAATACTATGATATAGCTTATTAGCATCCTTTGTCAAGAACTTTCGTTAAGAACTTCAAGTAAGACACTCTGTCAAGAAATCCTTGGTCAAGAACCTCAGTCAAGACACTCTGTCAAGAAATCTTTTGTCAAAAACCTCAGTCAAGAAATCCTCTATCAAGGACTTTTGTCAAGAACCTCAATCAAGACACTCTATCAAGAAATCTTTTTAAAAAGATCAATATTGCTAGTTGGGATTCGACATGTTGGCATTTTGTCATTTTAAGTCAAACCTAGGGAGGCCGAGCCTGGGATCATAGTCTAAGTCTTTTATCTAGACTTCATCAAAAATTATCAAAAGTCTATTGTTGCTGCCCGTGATTAGGCATATTAGCACTCTGTCATTTTAAGTCGAACCTAGGGATAGGTCGATCCTAGGATCACAGTCTAGGTATTTCATCCAAAATTTCATACTTTACCTTTTGCTAAGAAATTCTTGAAAGTGTCATCAAAATTATATTTTATCCTAGCAGTATATTAAATTGTCTTTTCATTACAAGAACACAAGGTAGCATTAAGCATGCCCCAAATCAAAGATGTCTATCGATCATTGCCTTATTCTTGATACTCAGAAATAGCCAAAGAGGGGTGGCTGCAGACACTAAATTTTGTCCAGACAGTTTTTAGGACACTCGTTAATTGGAATAATTTAATTAATCAGGCTATTTTTAATTTGGGTTTGTTAGATCTGGATTACTTAGGCTTAATTCATTTTAATTTAGGTTTGTTTTAAAAAATACAAAATAAAATAAAATAAAAATGATTAGCTTGGGTTTTAAACCCAAGCCACCTTTATGAATAAGTTGTCTATGACCAACACACCAAACATATATTTTAATCATAAAATAACAAAAAAATCAAAAAGAAAAAAACCAAAAAAAAAAAGAAAGAGTGGCATGGGTTTCAGAACTAGGCCACCTTATAGAGTGGGTCATTCGTGACCCATACACCAAGCATGTATTTATGTCATAAAATGAAAAAAAATAAATAAAAAGACAAAAAAAAGAGAGGCATGGGTTTCGAACCTAGGCCACCTTTATGAAATGGGTTACTTACGACCTACGCACCAATGCTAAGTTTTTTATCATGAAATGACAAAAATAAACAAAAATAAAAAGCAACAAAAAAAAGTAACTATTTTTATTTGTAGAATCAACCATGTCAGTTTCAACCATGAATTTGGTTCCCATGCCACTAACCATTTCACCCTTTTTTTGGTGTACATAGCCACCAAAGAAGAGAGCTAATAAGGAGGGATCACAAAAATGAGAGCAAAAAAATTTTTCTCCAAGAACATTAAAAAAATAAGTTTTCAAAAAAAAATCAAAAAAGTCAAAGTGGGATTTTAAAGAGGTTTCAATGTTTATTTTTAGCACCCTAACTATGAAAAAGAAGCTCATAGAGAGGGGATGAAAATACTAGAGCTTGGGAATGATCTAACAGTGAACGATGGTGGATTTAAGGTAAAATGTTTGGACTTCTCTTGTAAATTTAGAAAAATCTAAAAACATTTTAAAAAATCTAACTTCGAATTTGGAAAGCAAAAGTCAAAAAGAACATTTGAGAGCCAATCATTGTTGGTGAGCAGTGATTGATCGCAGTGGCCAATAGTTGGTGGGTGGTCGGTCATCAATTTTTAGAATTTTTTTTTGTGTTTTAGTCTTTGGGTGAGAAAAAAAAAGAAGAAGAAAGAAAAAACAAAAAGAAAGAAAGAAAAAAACAAAAAAATAAAGATTGAATGGCCTGGGTTTCTATATGGGGGAAAACAATTAGCCACCAAGTCTAACCTAATCTTCAAGCATTAAATGTCAAAAAAATATTTAAAACTGGTGTTGGGATGCGGGTTGACATTTTTATGTTTGAGGTTGTATTTTATCATTATGAAATGCTTGTTTAGATGTCTCTTGATGATATTTGTTCTATGCCTTCAATTTTTAATGTTATTAATTTATTTTTTAGTTTTTATCATACTTGTTTGATGTGCTAATGCATGTATATACATATATTTGAAAAAAAACACCCCTAATTAGATTAAGATTAACCCAAATAATGGGATTAATCTTGGTCTATTATTTTTTACAAATTGAAACTTCAATCATGGGGTAATATTAAGCTATTTATATTGGGATTCAATGTTAAAAGAGGTTAGATATTCTTGTTTGTTTTAAATAAAATGTCCTTTTTTAGTGTCCAAACTTATTAACACCTTGATTTTTGTTTAGAGTCCTTATGTTAGTGTCATGGACAATGAGCTATTTCATCATCCCAAACTACTCCGAGATTGTATAATGAGCTCGTGAAGCCCATGTCACTCATTGATTTCTGCCATAAACATTTGGATGTCCATGGCTCTAATTTAGCCTAAAGAAATCCAAGAAAACCAAAAATTTCCCTTATTTTATACTGGCAGCATTATATTAATGACTTGAAAAATTATTTTTGAACCATAAACAATTTTTCACAAATTTTTAGACATTTTTTCCCTTTGATTGCATTGAATCACCTTTCCAATAGGATTTTAAAGACGTGAGCAAAACATAGTATTTTTCCAGTTTTTTATGCAAAAAAAAAAGTAAAACTTTCCAAGTTTTATTTTAAGAAAAACAAGCAGTGTCTTGTTTGCCCTTAGATCATTTTGGATAAAGGAGTTACAATTTTTTAAGATTTTGCTATCTAGAACCCCTAGAATTAGCGATTCACATTCTGTTTGGGTACTGTTAGCCCACCAGGGGATTTTGTTGGATTTTTAAAATAATTTTCATCAAGTTGTGAAATTCTTTTTCTGAAAAGGTATCTTTTGTGATTTAACAATTCTCTATAAGTCCAGTATGATCTTTCAAAGTTAGCCGCACCACTTCCCCTGTATATGCTGCCAGTGTCAAAGTAGCCCCTTACTTTGAAAAATACTTCCATCCAGAAGGTTATTTTCTACAATTTTTGGAATAATTTTATATTGATTCTTATCGAGTTAAGTTTCCAACGATACTTACATGACCCTTGGAATCTTCAAATTTGTCCAAAATAAAATTAAAAACGAGGATAGCACGATGTTGTCCCTTCTTTTTAGCATTGTTTAAGATTAGTTGTTTCTTACAAACTCTTACTTCCAGGCATTCGAATGCCTCCATGTGATTCTGATTAATCCATCTTGTTGAAAGGAACATGCATTGACTCTCGTAGGCTTAAATCAAGGCATAAACAAATTTTAAACTTTATCATTTCTTTTTATTAAAAATAACCTATTTTGTCAAAAAATTGTCATTTTGCCAAGAAATTAATGAACCTTTGTTAAGATAAATCCTTCAAGCTCATTTCTCTAAAATCATTGAAGTTTCCATTAGGGATACTCCAACCCCATTTTTGCAAACCTTTTCAAATTTCAAACTCACCCAAAGTCTTCATTTATAGGAATACTCCAACCCCATCTTCTGAGAGGATACTCCAACACAGTTCATTTTCAAAGGTTGTCAAGAAATAGTCAAAATTTATCAGTTTAAATTTGTCGATATCATTTTTCTTAAAATTATCAAAAAGAAAATCAAATTTTCCCTCCTTGTATGGCCTTCAAACTTTTCAATATTCAAACTCATTTTTACACTTCGACTAGTCAATGGATCCCAAGGCATCTCTAAAATTATCGACTCGATTATTTCAATATAATTGATGATAATAATGAGATATATCCTGATTGCCTTTCCCTTCTTCCTTCTTTAGTGTAATTTATTTTATGCAATATTATTTTTTTCATCTTATTAACATGTTTTCCTTTGTGTTGTTCACCTCATATTCATATCTTTAAAACTATTTTCCAAAACTCATAATGATAATGTTTTGTGTTGGTATCTCTTAGTGTTTGACACAAAAGATCTAATTTTAAAAGAAATTATTAAACTTAAAGAGCATTTTTAATCCCAATCCTATGTTTTTTACCTTTTTGAAACGCATATGGGATTCAAATTTTCTATAAAACTTAAGTTTCCTATTGTATATAAATTCATAAATTAAAATAAGGATTATATTAAACAATGACAAGTCAAAACTAAGGAAACTAAAACCAAGTTGGGACATGGCTAGAAAGGTACCAATTTTAGGTGTCGTAGGTAGGTTTATGCCTCCTTGTGTGTAACCAATTTTTGAACCCAACATCGAATCTTTAGACCACGTAGACCATGAAACCGATGTCTCGAGTTTGATAACTTGAAATATTGATTTCAATAAGCATCCAATCATGCGTAGCCCAAATGATCAGTGGTGACTCCAATTATTGGCCACTTTATGGTAGCCACCCAAGACTAGTTGGATGAAAGATTAATCTGATGATCTTCTTTTAGCATCAAAAATTGAGAATTTGTACTTTTTCATTACCATTATGTCAAAAAAAAAGAGGAAAAGTCCGAGTCGAGAGGACTTTTCACCAATGAAAAACAATGTTAAGTTGCACACACCTCTTTCACGGGAGGCATGGTGCTGACAATTGTGATCAAAAACACTTTCTAATCACCTAGGATCCAAATCTGCATAATCAAGCCTAGGGAAGTAGGGATTTCAAGATTTGGCCAGTTCCATAAGTTTTATGGAAAAACAAATCTCTCAATCCTAGAAAACTATTTTTCTATTTTTCATTGTGTCAAGAACAATTCAAGAATGCTTAACAAACAAAACCATGAAAACATAAAAAGAGCTTAGAAAAGCATAGGCGTTGTGCCAAACCCCTTAGAGAAGTGTAAGGTTGATACGAAAGGTCTTTTTGATGCTTCTTATCCGCCAGAAAGCCTTAATAATGTATAAATATACCTTGGACTAGGTTAGAATTGCTCTTAGGTCAATTGAGCCCAATACTAAGATATCCAAAAGGTGGGCCCATTTTTTAGTGTTCCTTGGAGATCAATTAAAATTATTTTAATTGGCTTATCTAAGATTGTGCTTTAATATTAACTTATTAATACTTTAGCCTAATAGCGACCAAAGATAGCTATTCCATACACCCAGCCCATTAGCAAGCCTAACTTAGAGTAATTTATAACTAAACTCTCTTAGTTTGATAATTAGGGCTTTTGGCCTAACCCTTAAATTTACATGTTAGATAATTTAATTCATAATTCAATTTTCTAACCTAAATAAAACAATTTTACTTCATGTAAAAAATATTAAATAATTAATTAAATAATTATCAAATAATTATTTAAATTTTCAAATATAAGTACTTGGCTTTATTTAATAATATCCTTAAAGTCATGTTTATAAATAAACATTATCTTGATAAAACATTCTTACATTTATTGCCATATTAAGACATCTTTATCTAGATTTCATGAATTTAATTTATGTCTTAAATTATTCGTAATTAACCTATTCAATTAAGTCCTACTTATTATACCTTTTATTTAATTAAGTCATACTTAATTAAATATTAGTTTAATCCAATAAATCATTTTTATGTGTGTGACCTATTAGGTTTCCATTATATCAGTAATAAATATAATTACCCAATTAAGTGTATTTATATTTATAAACTAAGACTGGCCTCTGGTAAGGCATCGTAGCTACCCGATCTGTAGGAAGAGTCAATGTGACCTCTTAAGAAATCTTTCAGTAACTAGCCTCTTAGTGTACTTTGGTCTTTTCACTAGACATCTTGGAAAAACAATGAGCATGGTGAAGTTTCTACTCGTGTATCAGTCCATATTAGTTCCTATAGCTTTCGATTAACCTCATGAATTTAGAGAAACAATTTCTCTTAAACCTATCATACATTGGCGACTGACTTTATCAAGCTTACCAAAGCTAAGAACATATAAGATATGTCTCCAATGTCACTCAGAGTGGTGAACCCACTCTAGATCACTCATTCATCCACCATATAATTCATGTCATACCCAACACACCTATCTTAAATATCCATCATTTTGGACCCATTTTAGATAAATCAAAGTATGATATTCTTCATATGAGATGACCTAGTATTATAAGTCTGAAAACTAATATACATAATAAGTATATGAGAACGTATACCTTAGACACTTGAGTAACTTATACCAAATAGAGTTCACATTCTGGCAATCTTCAATAACTTGTCTCCATAAAACAAGAATCCATATGCTATCCCCAAGTATCTTTATACTTTAACTTCTATGAGATCAAAGAGATGCTTGCATCAAATGCATAAAGACTTAGCATATGCTAGTTTTTGTGCATTGTCAATGCCTTGTCTTGATAGTATGATAACTAAGAATGTTTCGAGAAACATGGCTTTGATGCATTAAAGATCTCATCACCATAATTCATAACTAATTTTGCAAGGCCTTTATGTTTCGTAAGCTTCACTTAAATAGTGTTTGCATGATTGTCAATCATGCTACTAAGATGAACAAAAACCTTAAATCGCTAACTTAAGTGATTGTTTTGCTTTATTGATTATTATATGCCTCATCTAATCCAACTGGCTTGGGGGCATATACTAACAAAAACATGCTTGTAGAATCTATGAACATTCTTCATATAGTATTATGTTTCTAAACTAGAAGAAGAATACTAATAAAAAAAGATAAAAAAAATAGGCATAAGAGCCCGATATTTGGGAAAAAATGTATACAATTAGTTCTAATAAGCTATAGATGCATCTAATTGAAGTGTAAACTTTTTTACTAAAGTTAGTTTGAAATATGGTTAACCATTGAACTCTATTTGAATAAACACACATTGCTATTGAAAATAACATATCAAAACTTTTCCTTGAAGAAGAGGCAAACAGAAAATAGGAATAGGATAATACCTAAAAAAGGTTATACAGATAGTGGTATTGTCGAGGCTATAGAGGCTTAGAGATTTTATGTAGATTTTATTATTTTTAGTTGTTTGTAAATTATTTTATTTTATTTATGCTTAAATAATATAGTAATTTAGTATTTTCATATTTTTATGGGCCTAAAGTTTGAAGAAGTTTTCGAGGTGCAATAAAATGATAAAAAAGCAAAGTGGACCTAGCCTAGCCATGTCCAAATTAAATATAAACTACTCGCATGAAGTTTTTTTTCCAAGGTTTTGTCTGTTTATATGAATAGATTTTTTAAGGTTTTAGAGTTAGAAAAATTTAGCTTTATTTTTACCATAGTTTTCTAAAGTGAAAAGCAACCAACAAAAGAATTCAAAAACTATAGATAATTTGCAGGCTTAAAAAATAAAGGCCTGGACATCATGTTTTCCATTTTCCCTTAATCTTTTTTCTTTTTCTTGTAATGTTTACGATGGTAAAATTCTCTAGTCTTATGTTTCCTTTATTTAGTGTGACTTAGACTTTTTTTTTTTTGGATTGCCATGGAACTCGACATGTAGTTTGGATATTTTGTTATCATTTTAGGTATTAATGATATTTGGGTTGTTTATTCAATTTTGTTCTTAATGCTTCTAGTTACCTAATCACCAATTAGATTGATTTTGTAAACCCTCATGAACTTGAAAAAGGGAATTTTGTGTTTTGATCTAGATTGAATAACATATGTTTCATATTCATTTATTATGATGAATTGATCCATAAGTTAGACAGGAATATAGAAGTATGTCATGTGTCACCAAATTAGATTCTAGGCTTAATGAGTTTCTCTTTAATCCAATTTGCATAAGGATGAATTAGTTAAGAGATATATTTTATAACACGATTGAAAAATACTTTAAAATAAACTAGAACCCTTGGTTAACAACTTATTATCATTAGTTAAGATAAGAAGGCAAAACAAATTCAAATGAAATGTTAAGGGAAATTGTAATCATGGGATATTATCATTGATTTTTTTAATTTAACATTTAGCTTATCAATTTTATTGATTTTTTTAAATAAGATTAAGTTGTTATAATTTTCATACTTAACTAAATCGGTAATAATTCTTTGTGTTATCAATGCTTTACTCTATCATTATATTACTTGTTGCAAAATGTGCTAGTTACAAACACTGAATTTTTTCTAGGCCCTTTTCCCAATAGTCTTAATTATCCAAAATTGAGAACCTAGTGGTCACCTTAATAGAGATTGACTTCCACCAGGTGAACTTTACATTTTCAAGACTAATTTAGTCATCCCTAAATAGCCGTATATGCACATGATAGAAAAGTATTACTGTGAAGGTCAATCACAAATAAAAAGGATGAATATTGAAAAAATTTGGTTTTCTAAGTATCTTTGCAAATTTTGAAAAATGTTTTTATGAATGATATCACGATCAAATTTCCCTCTTTTAAGAATTTTTTGAGATTTTTTTTGTAAACTTTGGGAAGTCGACTGTCATATATTTTTATCGAGCCTATGTAGTATTTATGTCGATATGCACTATGAAAAATAAAAAATATTCAAGAAAAAATAGTGTATTGGAATTTCTACCCCAAGGTGTCAAATTATCCATTTCGTTAATTAATTTTAAAATTTTCACAGTATCGCGAGTATTATAATAGCAAATTTTTTTATTAAATTTATTCTAAATTTTTGAATTTCACCTTTTTTAAATCATTAATATTTAGATAATTATGTTGCATTTAACCCATTTTATGCAAGTTTCAATGTATTTTTTAAATTTTCCCTATTTCAAAATATGAGCTTTCCTCTATCTGTAAAATTTTTGCTAGAATTTTCTTAAGTTTTGAACTTCAAAATTCTTTGAATATTCCTATTAAATTGCCATAAAATTACTTTTGAAAAATTCCAATCCTATTTTATGGAATTTTCTTATTTCCAAGATATGGAGTTTTCTACTTCGTAAATTTTTGGGTTGGATTTTTTTGAGTTTACAAATTTTAAAATTATTCAAATATATTCATTAAATTTGTATTAAATGACTTTTTTGAAAATTTATTTTATTTTATGAATTTTTGATTTTTTAATAACTATTTTCCTCTGTAAGGATTTTCTTTCATATAATTTTACGAGTTTGGGATTTTCAATCAAGATTTTTTTCATCATTTACTTTATTTCTTTCAATTCCAGAATTTTTTTTCTAGAATTTTGTTTATTTTTATTAATTCTAATTTAATTCTATTTTTAATTTTAAGTATGGAATTTTACAAACTAGTTTCATGGAACTAGTTTAATTGGATTTCAACATGTGCCTAAGCAATTTAGTTGGTTTCTAATTATCTCATTAGATGATATTATCTAGATAATCATGACAAAATATTGGATATGACCATTAGTACACATCCATTTAATGCAAATTACAATAACCCATGCAAAAAAAAAAAAAAAATGAAAATCACTTAACAAAAAAATGACAATTTTCTTGAAAACTTTCATGGCCATTTGGCGAAGGTTGATTTCAGTCAATTTTGGCTGATTCCTCTAGTTCAAATAAGAGATTTGGCTTTGGAAAGAAAAAAAATAAAAACCACTTTTTTTTAAGTTTTAAAGCTTTTTAAGGTTTAATCTCTTCTAAAAATCTTCAAGTTTTGTTGGTTTCATGCATTTTTCCTTTTGTTTTTTTGGTAAGCCAAAATCATACTTAAGCTTATGAATTAGGTTTCATGTTAAAAGGCAATGTACATTGGCTAGGAACCATTTTCTTTGTTTTAATGGTTATGTTTGATATTTCTTAATATTAGCATTTTTTTGTTATATATGAAACTTGCTTGTGTTGATATTATGTTGATCTTCACAATATGATGTTGATTTTACCATGCATACGTTTATATTAAGACTATTTTCTTTGGTGTTTTCTTGATAATATGTTGTTAAAATATGCTTGTAGGCTTATTTTTCAAGACTTTTTTTCATATTCATGATAAGGTAAACTTACTGGAAAGAGGATATTTGATTGTTATGTTGAGGAAAAGTTGGTTCTTGCTGTTTTTTATAATGGTTGAAAATCCTGGAAGCCTTGATCTTGATTTTTGGTTGTTATTTTTATGATAATTTGTATTATTTAGCAATCTATGAAAGTTGTAGGGGCTAAATAATAAATTTTCCCAAAATTGTAAGGCCATGGATGAGTATATCCATGTTGGCCAAACCCAACAAACTATGATGGATGGATATTCTAAAGTTTCTAATGTTATTTTGTAAATATATAACATGTAGGGACCAATATGTAAATATAAAAACTAAGGACTTTTGTGTAAATATTGAAAATTTTTTTGATGCCAAGGTAAAATAGTCAAACCTTGCGTGTGATTTTTTATGATTATCTTAATTTATTTGGTATTTAATTTTGTATTTTTTATGTAAGGACTAATTTGCAAATTTAGAAAAGTTTAGGGACAATTAGGAAAATCATACATTTCTAGTCAAAATTTTCATCCCTAACATAAAATCAACCGTTTTGAATATTTTAGAATATTTTTAGCCTTCCACTGATCCTCTAATAGGGTGTTAAAAATATTAAAACTTTTCATATTCTTTTGTTTCTCCATTAAGTTACAAAGCATAATTTTGAAAAATTTAGGGACTTAATTGGTTTTTTGCATTTTAGGTCACTTTAAAATCTAAATTACCCATTTATGGTATTTTGGGCATTTAAAAAAAATATTTTTTGCATTTGTAGCTAATTTAGGATTAATATGTAATTTTAAAAAATTTATGGACCTATTACTAGCTTTTGTTTTTTAGGTCATATTTGTCATTTAAATTATCCATTAAGGTAAAAATGTCATTATATACAATTTTTGTGTTCTTTATGGTTATTGTGAGACTTTCATGTCAAAGGTATACCTTAAAGGTATTTTGATAATTTCCTTATAACTAAGTCTGATCTAGTCACTAAAATGTTTTTATGCCAAATATGTGTATTTAGGATAGGGTAACCCTTCTATGGTCATTTTCATATCCTTTAGTGTTACTAGATACTTTCATGTCAACAGTGTACTGTAAGATTGTTTTGGTAATTTCTCTAAAACTGAGTCCAATATAATTACTAGGATGCTTTAATGCCAAATTTGTGTATTTAGGATAGGTTCACCCTTTTAGGGTTACTTAGGGACTTTCATGTTAAAGGTATACCCTAGAGGCATTTTGGTAATTTTTCTAAAATTAAGTCTAATATTGTCACCAAGATGCTTTTATGCCAAAGGTGTATATTAAGGGTAAGTTCATCCTTCCATGGTCATTTTTTAGTCCTTTAAGGTTACCGAAATACTTTTATGTTGAAGGTATACCCCAAAGGTATTTTGGTAATTTTACATTAAAACCAAGTCCTATATGATTATTGGGATACTTTCATGTCAAAGGTATAAATTAAGGATAGGTTTATCCTTTTCGACTATGTCTTGTTCTTAGAATACTCTATTAATATTTTTAATAAAATCAATTTTTTTAGAAAATTAAAACAATGTCTCCAAGTTAGAACAATACATAGAATTTCACCCAAAGTATGAAAGGGTTCTGTAGATTATTTTAATCATGGATATCCTTTTCAAAGTGAAAATTAAGATTTTATAAATTCCAAAAAAAAAAACCTTTCCCACTCCTTAAATCCTTTAGCAGGGTGCAAAAGGTATATTGATTTTTAAAACCTTTTATGTTCACCTAGTTTTTCGATGGCGTACAAAAGAGAATGATAAAAAAACTTTTGTGTTCCATTAGTCCTTTGGTAGGGTATATAAGATATTTTTATTTTCAAAAATTTTAAAAACTCTATTTTCCTAATACAAGTTAATAAATTGGTTTCATAAAATATTATTTTGGGAATTACAATTAAATTCCATATGTTAAAACTAGATAAAATCAAAAGTCAAGTTAATAAGTGATTAATAAGGTATTAATTTTTAGGCATCACAAGAAGGTCAATCCTTGTGATTGTAATCAACTCTTGAACCCTTCTATGTGATCTCTAATATGATTGTGCACCTTGAAGTTGGTATTTCAGGGTTTCGTGCCCCTTAAAATGCGAACTCCGATAGGTGACCAATCTTACTTTGCCTAAACAGATTAGTGGTGGCTCCAAATAAATAGTCATTTCATAATGACTATTTTGGGTTAAGTTGAATGAATAATTATCTCGACCGCCTAATCCCCAAAAATAAGAAAATATTAATAATGATATGGCCAATAAAAATAAGAGAATACAAAATTATGATATATCATTAAATATAGGAATGATGGCCATTTAAGTCAAGCTTGGTCAAGATTCTATCTGGGCTGCATCGCGATAGCTTGGTGACTCTACTAGGAACAGGTTAGAAAGTTAGCCTAAAATTAATCACATGTTAACTAAATTTTGATTAATTCCATCTTGATTGTTATTTAATTATAATTCATTGTATTTTCAAAAAAATTTCATTTTTATATGAAAATTCTAATATATGTTGTTCATATTTTTCATTAATCCTTTTTTGTTTCCTTTGCAGCCTTATTTGTGGGGCATTTAGGATAGGGTTTTTATTTTTGAAATTGTCGAGTCATAATAGATTAGTTCATTTCCTAACACACATAGTGCACATGCATGCATTAGATTCTCATTTAGGCATATGCAAGGGGCATAGGTTACCTAAATATTTTAGGAGATGGTGAAGTAGCTTTGCCTTCTGATCTGTTAGCCTTTGTCCGGGGCCAACAAAAAACCTATCGACTATAAATTCCTATGCCTGCTCAAGGTGCTAGGCTTATTATGGGCATGGAAGATACTCCTACTCAAATTAAACCCTTTTTTACATAAATCTACCATGGGTAAGGATTAGTATACCTTATTAGTTTTTTTTCAAACTCAGGGTGCAATTTGAAAACCTATTTGTGCTATTGTTTATTTTTCTCGTATTAATTTTTTGTTGTTTATTTGTGCTAACTTATTTTTTATTTTTCATTTTTTTTGCTTTTGGCATATTATGGGCAATGATGAATGAATATCATCTTGCCTATAATAAGGTTGATCATTTTTCCTTAAGGGACCATAATTCCTTAATTTTATTTTGAGGTAGGCTTTCCTAATGATAGATCCTTTATGCACACTTTGCTTTGACATTACATTAATTTCATTCTTGCACTCCTTCGTATATGTGCATTCGTGTGTCATTTATGACATGCATTTCATAAGGGTAAGGAGGTACAATGAAGGTTTTATTAGAGTGTAAAAATTCTCTAATAGAATTTTTTGTCATTCGAACAAGAAATGTTAGGACAATCAACTGTATTGACTATAGGAGATGAATTCTAGCACACCTACAAAGGATGAAGGCAACCTAGTATGAAACATAGAAAATATTGATGAAACGGGAAAAGAAGATGCAAACACAAATCTCTAAGTTGATTGAAGAAATTATAGATAGAGAGAAAAAGTTTGAGAATGTAAATCTAGGAAATCAAGGGAATAACCCTTACACCATTGTCGATTTATTCAGGGTAGAAGGCAACCACTTCAAGGTTTAAAATTGGATCACCATTTGGATACCTTGATTGTTACAGACTTAGAGGGCTCGTAGAGCAAGTAAATCTCTGGCTTAAGATCTAGAAAGGAGTTAAGCTCGAGAGTGATAAAAGAAAACACTAGCTCCTTAAATAGAAGCCCAGGGCAATAGAAGAAGTTAGGGACCTTGGTAGTATTGATAGATAAGTTAAGCTTGGTATCAAATCTAATCCTTCCTCCTAAGTTCAAAATGCCAGATTTTGAAAAGTTTAATGGCAGCACATCTCTATAAGTAAATATAAAAATGTTTATTAGAAAAATGTCTGGGCATATACATAGTGACAAGCTTCTTATTCATTGTTTCCAAGAAAGCTTGTTAGGATGAGCTCTAAGATGGTACAATAATTTAAATTGGAGTTAGGCATTGTGTTGAAAGGACTTGGCTAATGCTTTTCTTTGACAATATAAGCGTATGAAAGATTGGGCACTTGACCGATTATCTTTCCAAAATATGGAGAAGAAATTAACTAAAATGTTCACATAGTATGCCCAGTGATAAAGGGATGTAGCAGCCTAAGTGCAACCACCTTTGTTGGAAAAAAAGATAGTATCCTTATTTTTGAATGCGTTACAGAATCCATTCTTTAACAAACTTGTCAAAAATGCCATAAAGAATTTTGCTAATAGAGTGGTCTCTAGGAAGATGATTGGGAATGTCATTAAAAATGGAAAGATACACGTTAATGATGTGCTTATGGAGGAGAAGAGAAGAACCATTGAAAAGAAAGAAGAAGTCCAAGCTATCTTTCGAATGAACCAATGACTTATGTATTGTAGTCAATATTGGTGTCACCCTTACGAGCCCTATTATCCTATCATAAATACTAGATCCTATGCATTATAAGATTTTCTTTGACCAATTCTTACACTTACACTAACTTTCACATTTATTTATTAGCCAAGTGCTCAAGAGAACATTCAGAGTATAAGCAAGAAGTGGAATCAAAATCAAGTTAAGCATATCCTCATGTCTTATGCTGAGCTTTTACTTAAGCTCATCAAGAATCACCTATTGACATCTATTCAAATTAAGCCTTTAAAACCCTATATCCAAATTGGTATGACATCAATCAGTGTTGTGATTATCATTTCAGTAATTCAGGCCACTCAATAGAGAATTATCTTCTTTGATGTACAAAGTCTGAGATCTTGTCAAGGCTAGGAAGTTAAACTTCAAAGAAAGAAAAGCCGGGCGTCATTAAAGGCAGACACATAAAAAATGGGCATTGAGAATAGGTGGTTTTGTAAGTGTTAGCTTTGAATTAATTTTGGTTTTGATATAACAAACAACTTAAGCTAAATTAATTTGTACCCAATTATTTCCAACTTAGTATCCGTGTTGAATTTGATAAACATTTTAAGAAAAGTACTAAGTTTGTATTTTCTCAAAAATATATGTTCAAAAATGCATATTTATACTTAGAATATTTTTGAGATATGTTTGAGTTAATATCAAGCCAAGAAAAATCATTTTATGAAGGATTTTGAAGGTATGTATCGACACAATGCATAAATGTATCAATACTATGCTTAAAACCCTTATTTGTATCGATACTTATCAGCATGTATTGATACATTGCAGTGAGTATCGATACTCACCCTATATGTATGGTTTGGCTGAAAACTTCAAATATATCGAAATAGGTTTGTTCATATCAATACAGCTTGGTAGGTAACGAAATAATAGGCTATAAGGGTCACTTTTTTAATTTTTTTATCGATACCATTGATATTGCATCAATACAATAACGCAAGTCTGAATAGAGACAAGCATTTATGAAGGCTACAATGACTCTCCAACCACCTCATTTAATGCTTAACATCTATAAATCAATTCCAAGCTATAAATAGAAGTTCCAACAATGGAAGAAGCAAGAGATACAAAGATTAATCAAGCATTGAACAACGAAAGCTCAAAGTTTTCAAATTCTTCATTTTTCTTGTATCAGATTTATACTCTTTCAAGTTTATTTGTTTCACATTCACTTTGCATTTAAATTCCAGCAAACACTCACCTACTAGAGGTTCAATTTGTTCGTAAATACTTCATTAATATCATAAAAAGGGTTATGTGAAAGTAAGTGAAAACACTTAAGAATTTGGGGTAGAATTCTTAAGGGGATTAAAAGGTTCTATGTAAACTTTAGAAGATAGAGGTGTAAGGTTATCCCTTAGCCTTAAAGGTAAACAATTTCATTAGTGAATTGTGGGAATTATCTTGGCAAGGAATTCCTAAGTAGAGAGGAGTTAGTTCAATGACCAAACATCTATATACTAATTATTTGTTTTTCTTATCCTTAACTTTTTTCTTTATTTTTAATTTATTTCAAATTTATATAAAAGATCAATTTGTGAACAAGTTCTTATAGAACCAAGTCACCCTCTCTTAGTTTAATCTTTTCTTTAACCTAACAATTGGCATCAAAGCTTTGGTCTCTATTATAGGTTTCATAACCTTGAGAAAAGATCCTTGATAGCTAAAAAAATGGAGAATGCAAACATAATGCTTAAAGCTTCACGAAGCTCATAAGAGTTAAAAAGCTAAGATGAAGTTTGTCTCATGGCATTTGAGCCAAATGTAAACACTGTGGGACTTGAAGGGCATTCCATCATGAGATCTCCACTCTTTAATAGTGAGAACTACTCGTATTGGAAGACAAGGATGAGGTTTATCCAAGCTAATGACTATGAAGTATGGAAGATAATTGTCAATGGACTATTTATCCCTAAGCAGATAGTTAGAGATTCTATTGTGCCAAAGGAAGAAGATGAATGGGATGAATAAGATACTAAAATGGCATAATTAAGTGCCAAGGCCATGCACACACTATTTTGTACTCTTGATCCAAGTAAGTACAATAGAGTCTCAGTATATGACAATGCCAAGCAAGTGTGGGACAAGTTAGCAACCACACATGAAGAAACAAATCAACTCAAGGAATCTAAAATAAGTGTGCTTACACTTGACTATGAATTGTTTAAGATAAAGGCAGATGAGACTATCAAAGAAATGTCAGATAGGTTCATAGATATTATCAATGGGTTAAAGGTACTTGGAAAGACCTATCCAAATTAAGAGATGGTGAAAGAGCTATTCAATAGTCTTCTTAAGTCTTGGGAAGTAAAAGTGACAACAATTGAGGAATCCAAGGATCCCAACACACTTTCCTTGGATGAACTCATAGGTTCTTTTCTAACCTATGAGATAAAGGTCAAACACGATCAAGAGCCACTAAAGAAAGTAAGTGTTGCCTTCAAAACAACCACTCCTAGTATTGATGATGATGAGAAGAGGTTGAGGAAAAAAAAATGGCCATGTTTGCAAAAAGATTCAACAAGTTCATAAGAATAAATAAGGCAAAAAGACCTCCTAGAAGAAAAATGATGAATAGAGATTCAAGCAAGAAAAAGAAGGAACAAATCATTTGCTACGAGTGCAAGAAATCGAGACACATTAAATTTGAATGTCTAATATGGAAGAAGCCAAACTCGAAGAAGCAAAAGAAAAAGGCTATGGTGGCCACATAAAGTGATATTGACACATCCGATAATGATGATGAGGAAGTGGCCAACCTATGTCTCATGGCTTACATTGAGCCCAAGGTATCTTCTAATGCTAATCCCTACACATTAGATAAATTATAAAATGCATTTGATGAGTTAGCATTAGAATTTGAAACCATGATTTTAAAACATAAGAAAATGATTTCTAAAACTAAGAAAAAAATGAAACATTAAGCGTGACAAATAATGATCTTAAGAAGAAAGTAGATGAGTTACAAGTTAATATTGATGATCTAACCAAGAAAAAAACAAACTTGCATAACTCATTCACAAGGTTTTAT
>JBBYHO010460302.1:0-24818 GCA_038382025.1 Adansonia gregorii
CTTTCTACCATTTTTAGAATCGAAGTTCATCTTTTAATTAGGATAAACATGGATTCACATAATAATCTCCTTTCTTTTCATGATTTGGCACCATAAACGCATTCTCCTTGTTGGGATAAATGATGTTGAGGCTTTGGGTTCATAAGAAAAACTTCCGGTTCTACCATTTCTAGGATCAAAATTCACCTTTCAATTGGGATAAACATGGATTCACATAATAATCTCCTTTTTTTTTCACAACTGGGCACAATAAACACATCCTCATTGTTGGGAGAACTGATTTTAATGCTTTGGTTTTACAAGAAAAATTGCATTTTCTACCATTTTTAGAATCGAAGTTCGTCTTTCAATTGGAATAAACATGGATTCACATAATAATCTCCTTTCTTTTCATTATTTGGCACGATAGATGCATTCTTTTTGTTGGGATAAATGATTTTTATGCTTAGATGTCATAGAAAAAACTTTCTACCATTTTTAGAATCCAAGTTCATCATTCATTGGGGATAAATATGGATTCACATAATAATCTTCTTTCTTCTTGATTTGGCACCACAAACGCATTCTCATTGTTGGGATAAATTAATTTGATACCTTGGTTTTATAAGAAAAACTTTTCTTTCTACCATTTTTAGAATCGAAGCTCATCCTTCAATTGGGATAAACTTGGATTCACATAATAATCTTTTTTTTTCATGATTTGGCACCATAAATGCATTCTCCTTGTTGGGATAAATGATTTTGATGTTTTGGTTTCATAAGAAAAACTTTTTTTCTACCATTTTTAGAATCGAAGCTCATCTTTCAATTGGGATAAACTTGGATTCACATAATAATCTCTTTGCTTGCCATGATTGGGCACTATAAACGCATTCTCCTTATTGGGAAAAATGATATTTATGCTTTGTTTCCATAAGAAAAACTTCTATTTCTACCATTTTTAGAATTTAAGTTCATCTTTCATTTGGGATAAGCATGATTCACATAATAATCTCCTTTATCTTCACGATTAGGCACAATAAACACATACTCATTGTTGAGATAAATGATTTTGATGCTTTGGTTTTATAAGAAAAGCTTTTCTTTCTACCATTTTTAGATTTGAAGTTCATCTTGCAATTGGGATAAACATGGATTCACATAATAATCTTCTTTTTTTTCATGATTTGGCACCATAAATGCATTCTCCTTGTTGGGATAAATGATTTTGATTCTTTGGTTTCATAAGGAAAACTTTTCTTCCTTCCATTTTTAGAATCAAAGCTCATCTGTCAATTGGGATAAACTTGGATTCACATAGTAATCTCTTTTCTTGTTATGATTGGGCACCATACACGCATTCTCTTTATTGGGAAAAATGATATTTATGCTTTGCTACCATAGGAAAGACTTCTACTTCTACCATTTATAGAATTGAAATTCATCTTTCGTTTGGGATAAACATGATTCACATAATAATCTCCATTATTTCCATGATTAGGCACAAGAAACACATCCTCGCCATTGAGATAAATGATTTTGATGCATTGGTTTTATAAGAAAAACTTCTCTTTCTACCATTTTAAGAATTGAAGTTCATCTTTTATTTGGGATAAACATGGATGCACATAATAATCTCCTTTCTTTTCATAATTTGGCACCATAAAGGCATTCTCCTTGTTGGGATAAATGATGTTGATGCTTTGGGTTCATGACAAAAACTTTTCTTTCCACCATTTCTAGAAACGAAGTTCGTCTTTCAATTGGGATAAACATGGATTCACATAATAATCTCCTTTCTTTTTAATATTGGGAGCTATAAACACATCCTCATTGTTGGGATAAATGATTTTTATGCTTCGATTCAGCAAGAAAAACTTCTCTTTCTACTATTTCTAGAATCAAAGTTCATCTTTCAATTGGGATAAACAATGATTCACCTAATAATCTCCTTTCTTTTCATGATTTGGCACCATAAACGCATTCTCCTTGTCGGGATAAATGATTTTGAGGCTTAGGTTCATAAGAAAAACTTCCCTTTCTACCATTCTAGGATCGAAGTTCGTTTTTCAATTGGGATAAACATGGATTTACCTAATAATCTTTTTTTTTCATAACCGGGCACAATAAACACATCCTCATTGTTGGGATAAATGATTTTGATGCTTTGGTTTTACAAGAAAAATGACTCTTTCTGCCATTTTTAGAATCGAAGTTCGTCTTTCAATTGGGATGAACATGGATTCACATAATAATCCTTTTTCTTTTCATGATTTGGCGTGATCGATGCATTCTCATTGTTGGGATAAATGATTTTGATGCTTGGTTGTCATAGGAAAAACTTCCCTTTCTGCCATTTTTAGAATCCAAGTTCGTTATTCATTGGGGATAAACATGGATTCACATAATAATTTTTTTTCTTTTCATGATTTGGCACCATAAACGCATTCTCCTTATTGGGATAAATGATTTTGATGCTTTGGTTTTGTAGAAAAAACTTCTCTTTCTACCATTCTTAGAATCGAAGCTCGTCTTTCAATTGGGATAAACATGGATTCACATAATAATCTTCTTTTTTCATGATTTGGCACCATAACCGCATTCTCCTTGTCGAGATAAATGATTTTGATGCTTTGGTTTAATAAGAAAAACTTTTATTTTTATCATTTTTAGAATCGAAGCTCGTTTTTCAATTGGAATAAACTTGGATTCGCATAATAGTCTTCTTTCTTGTCATGATTGGGCACCATAAACGCATTCTCTTGTTTGGGAAAAATGATATTTATGCTTTGCTTCCATAAGAAAAACTTCTATTTCCACCATTTTAAGAATTGAAGTTCATTTTTCGTTTGGGATAAACGTGATTCACATAATAATCTCCGTTATCTTCATGATTAGGCACAATAAACACATCCTCATTGTTGAGATAAATGATTTTGATGCTTTGGTTTTATAAGAAAAACGTCTCTTTCTACCATTTTTAGAATCGAAGTTCATCTTTTAATTGGGATAAATATGGATTCACATAATAATCTCCCATCTTTTCATGATTTGGCACCATAAACGCATTCTCCTTGTTGGGATAAATGATGTTGAGGCTTTGGGTTCAGAAGAAAAACTTCCCTTTCTACCATCCTAGGATCAAAGCTCGTCTTTCTATTGGGATAAACATGCATTCACATAATAATCTCCTTTCTGTTCGCAATTGGGCACAATAAACACATCCTCATTGTTGGGATAAATGATTTTGATGCTTTGGTTTTACAAGAAAAACTGCTCTTTCAACCATTTTTAGAACCAAAGTTCATCTTTCAATTGGGATAAACATGGATTCACATAATAATCTCCTTTCTTTCCATGATTTGGCACGATAGATGCATTCTCTTTGTTGAGATAAATGATTTTGATGCTTGGATGCCATAGGAAAAACTTCCTTTTCTACCATTTTTGGATTCCAAGTTCGTCATTCATTTAGGATAAACATGGATTCACGTAATAATCATCTTTCTTTTCATGATTTGGCACCATAAATGCATTCCCCTTGTTGGGATAAATGATTTTGATGCTCTGGTTTTATAAGAAAAACTTTTCTTTTTATCATTTTTAGAATCGAAGTTTATCTTACAATTGCGATAAACATGGATTCACAAAATAATCTTCTTCTTTTTTTCATGATCTGGCACCATAAACGCATTCTCCTTATTGGGATAAATGATTTTGATGCTTTGGTTTCATAAGAAAAACTTCTTTTTCTACCATTTATGGAATCGAAGCTCGTCTTTCAATTAGGATGAACTTGGATTCACATAATTATCTCTTTTCTTGTCATGATTGGGCACCAAAAGCGCATTATCCTTGTTTGGAAAAATGATATTTATGCTTTGCTTTCATAAGAAAAACTTTTATTTCTACCATTTTTAGAATTGAAGTCATCCTTCATTTGGGATAAACATGATTCACATAATAATCTCCTTTATTTTCACGATTAGGCATAATAAACAAATCCTCATTTTTGAGATAAATGATTTTGATGCTTTGGTTTTATAAGAAAAACTTTTCTTTCTACCATTTTTAGAATCGAAGTTCATCTTTTAATTGAGATAAACATGGATTCAGATAATAATCTCCTTTCTTTTCACAATTTAGCACCATAAACGCATTCTCCTTGTTGGGATAAATGATGTTGAGGCTTTGGGTTCATGAGAAAAACTTTTCTTTCCACCATTTCCAGAAACAAAGTTCGTCTTTCAATTGGGATAAACATGGATTCACATTATAATCTCCTTTCCTTTCAATATTAGGAGCTATAAACACATCCTCATTATTGGGATAAATGATTTTTATGCTTTGGTTTTGTAAGAAAAAACTTTCTTTCCATTATTTTTAGGGTCAAAGTTCATCTTTCAATTGGGGTAAAAAAAATTTTACATGATAATCTCCTTTCTTTTCATGATTTGGCACCATAAACGCATTCTCCTCGTTGGGATAAATGATGTTGAGACTTTGGGTTCATAAGAAAAACTTCCTTTTCTACCATTTCTAGGATCGAAATTCATCTTTCAATTGGGATAAAAAGGGATTCACATAACAATCTCATTTCTTTTCATAATTGGCCATAACAAATACATCCTCATTGTTGGGATAAATTATTTTTACGCGTTGGTTTTAGAAGGGAAACTGCTCTTTCTACCATTTGTAGAACCGAAGTTCGTCTTTCAGTTGGGATAAACATGGATTCACATAATAATCTCTTTTCTTTTCATGATTTGGCACAATAGATGCATTCTTTTTCTTGTGATAAATGATTTTGATGCTTGGATGTCATAGTAAAAACTTCCCTTCCTACCATTTTTAGAATCCAAGTTCATCATTCATTGGGGATAAACATGGATTCACATAATAATCTTTTTTCTTTTCATGATTTTGTACCATAAACGTATTCTCCTTGTTGGGATAAATAATTTTGATGCTTTGGTTTTATAAGAAAAACTTCTCTTTCTACCATTTTTATAATTGAAGTTCATCTTGCAATTGGGATAAACATGGATTCACAAAATAATCTTCTTTTTTTTCATGATTTGGCACCATAAATGCATTCTCCTTGTTGGGGTAAATGATTTTGATGCTTTGGTTTCATAAGAAAAACTTCTCTTTCTACCATTTTTAGAATCGAAGCTCATCTTTCAATTGGGATAAACTTGGATTCACATAATAATCTCTTTTCTTGTCATGATTGGACATCATAAACACACTCTCTAGATTGGGAAAAATGATATTTATGCTTTGCTTCTGTAAGAAAAACTTCTATTTCTACCATTTTTAGAATTTAAGTTCATCTTTCATTTGGGATAAGCATGATTCACATAATAATCTCTTTTATCTTCATGATTAGGCACAATAAACGCATCCTCATTGTTGAGATAAATGATTTTGATGCTTTGGTTTTATAAGAAAAATTTCTCTTTCTACTATTTTTAGATTTGAAGTTCATCTTGCAATTGGGATAGATATGGATTCACTTAATAATCTTCTTTTTTTTTCATCGCTCTCCTTGTTAGGATAAATGATTTTGATTCTTTGGTTTCATAAGAAAAATTTTTCTTTCTTCTATTTTTAGAATCGAATCTTGTCTTTCAATTGGGATAAACTTGGATTCACATAGTAATCTCTTTTCTTGTCATGATTGGGCACCATAAATGCATTCTCCTTATTGGGAAAAATGATATTTATGCTTTGCTACCATAAGAAAAACTTCTACTTCTACCATTTATAGAATTGAAGTTCATCTTTCATTTAGGATAAACATGATTCACATAATAATCTCCATTATTTCCATGATTAGGCAAAATAAACACATCCTCACTGTTGAGATAAATGATTTTGATGCTTTGGTTTTATAAGAAAAACTTCTCTTTTTACCATTTTTTGAATCAAAGTTCATCTTTTATTTGGGATAAACATGGATGCACATAATAATCTTTTTTCTTTCATAATTTGGCACCATAAATGCATTCTCCTTGTTGGGATAAATGATGTTGAGGCTTTGGGTTCATGAGAAAAACTTCCCTTTCCACCATTTCTAGAAACGAAGTTCGTCTTTGAATTGGGATAAACATGGATTCACATAATAATCTCTTTTCTTTTCAATATTAGGAGCTATAAACACATCCTCATAGTTGGGATAAATGATTTTAATGCTTTGGTTCCATAAGAAAAACTTCTTTTTCTACTATTTTTATAATCAAAGTTCATCTCTCAATTGGGATAAACATGGATTCACATAATAATCTTTTTTCTTTTCATGATTTGGCTTGATAGATGCATTCTCTTTGTTAGCATAAATGATTTTGATGCTTGGATGTCCTAGGAAAATCTTCGCTTTCTACCATTTTTGGAATCCAAGTTTGCCATTCATTGGGGATAAACATGGATTCAAATAATAATCTTCTTTCTTTTCATGATTTGGCACCATACACGAATTCTCCTTGTTGGGATAAATGATTTTTATGCTTTAGTTTTATAAGAAAAACTTTTCTTTCTACCATTTTTAGAATTGAAGTTCATCTAGCAATTGGGATAAACATGGATTCACATAATAATCTTCTTTTTTTTCATGATTTGGCACCATAAACGCATTCTCCTTGTTAGGATAAATGATTTTGGTGCTTTGGTTTCATAAGAAAAACTTATCTTTCTACTGTTTTTAGAATCAAAGCTCGTCTTTCAATTGGGATAAATTTGGATTCACATAATAATCTCTTTTGTTGTCATGATTGGGCACCATCAACGCATTCCTTTTATTGGGAAAAATGATATTTATGCTTTGCTTCCAAAAGAAAAACTTTTATTTCTACCATTTTTAGAATTGAAGTTCATCTTTCATTTGTGATAAACATGATTCACATAATAATCTCCTTTATTTCACGATTAGGCTTAATAAACACATCCTTATTGTTGAGATAAATGATTTTGATGCTCCGGTTTTATAAGAAAAACTTCTCTTCTGCTATTTTTAGAATCAAAGTTCATCTTTCAATTGGGATAAACATGGATTCACATATTAATCTACTTTCTTTTCATGATTTGGTACCATAGGCACATTCTTGTTGTTGGGATAAATGATGTTAAGGCTTTAGGTTGATAAAGAAAACTTCCCTTTTGACCGTTTCTAGAATCAAAGTTCGTCTTTCAATTGGGATAAACATGGATTTATATAATAATCTCCTTTCTTTTAATGATTTGGCACCATAAGCACATTCTCCTTATTGGGATGAATGATGTTGAGGCTTTGGGTTCAGAAGAAAAATTTCTCTTTCTAACATTTCTAGGATCGAAGTTCATCTTTCAAGTGGGATAAACATGGATTCACATAATAATCTCCTATCTGTTCACAATTGGGCACAATAAACACATCCTCATTGTTGGCATAAATGATTTTGATGCTTTGGTTTTACAAGAAAAACTTCTCTTTCTACCATTTTTAGAACTGAAGTTCATTTTTCAATTGGGATAAACATGGATTCACATAATAATCTCCTTTTTTTCATGATTTGTCACGATAGATGCATTCTCTTTGTTGGGATAAATGATTTGATGCTTGGATGTCATAGGAAAAACTTCCCTTTTTTACCATTTTTAGAATCCAAGTTCATCATTCATTGGGGATAAACATGGATTCACATAATAATCTCCTTTCTTTTCATGATTTGGAACCATAAACGCATTCTCCTTATTGGGATAAATGATGTTGAGGCTTTGGGTTCATGAGAAAAACTTCCCTTTTCCACCATTTTTAGGAACGAAGTTCGTCTTTCAATTGGGATAAACATGGATTCACATAATGATCTCCTTTCTTTTCAATATTAGGAGCTATAAACACATCCTCATAGTTGGGATGAATGATTTTTATGCTTTGGTTCTATAAGAAAAACTTCTCTTTCTACTATTTTTAGAATCAAATTTCGTCTTTCAATTGGGATAAACATGGATTCACATAATAATCTCTTTTCTTTTCATGATTTGGCATGATAGATGCATTTTCTTTGTTAGGATAAATGATTTTGATGCTTGGATGTCCTAGGAACAACTTCTCCATGTGTCGATAATTGATTTTGATGCTTTCGTTTCATAAAAAAAACTTCTCTTTCTACCACTTTTAGAATTGAAGCTCGTTTTTCAATTCGGATAAACTTGGATTCACATAATAATATTTTTTCTTGTCATGATTGGGCACTATAAACGCATTCTTCTTATTGGGAAAAACAATATTCATGCTTTGTTTTTATAAGAAAAACTTCTATTTCTACCTTTTTTAGAATTGAAATTCATCCTGCATTTGGGATAAACATGATTCACATAATAATCTCTTTTATTTTCAGGATTAGGCACAATAAACACATCCTCATTGTTAAGATAATTGATTTTGATGCTTTGGTTTTATAAGGAAAATTTCTCTTCTGCTAATTTTAGAATCAAAGTTCGTCTTTCAGTTGGGATAAACATGGATTCACATAATAATCTGCTTTCTTTTCATGATTTGGCACCATAGGCGCATTCTTGTTGTCGGGATAAATGATGTTGAGGCTTTGGGTTCATGAGAAAAACTTCCCTTTCCACCATTTCTAGAAAGAAAGCTCATCTTTCAATTGGGATAAACATGGATTCACATAATAATCTCCCTACTTTTCAATATTATGAGCTTTAAACACATCCTCGTTGTTGGGATAAATGATTAATATACTTTGGTTCCATAAAAAAAACTTCTCTTTCTACTATTTTTAGAATCAAAGTTCATCTTTCAATTGGGATAAGCATGGATTCACATAATAATCTCATTTCTTTTGACGATTTGGTGCCACAGACGCATTCTCTTTGTTGGGATAAATGATGTCAGGCTTTGGGTTCATAACAAAAACTTCCCTTTCTACCATTTCAATGATCGAAGTTCATCTATCAATTGGGATAAACATAGATTCACATAAAAATCTCCTTTCTTTTCACAAATGGGCACAATAAACACATCCTCATTGTTGGGATAAATGATTTTGATGCTTTGGTTTTACAAGAAAAACTGCTCTTTCTACCATTTTTAGAACCGAAGTTCATCTATCAATTGGGATAAACAATGATTCACATAATAATCTATTTTCTTTTCATGATTTGGCACGATAGATGCATTCTTTTTACTAGGATAAATGATTTTGATGCTTGGATGTCACAAGAAAAACTTTACTTTCTACCATTTTTAGAATCCAAGTTTGTCATTCATTAGGGATAAACAAGGATTCATATAATAATATTCTTTCTTTTCGTGATTTGGCACCATAAACGCATTCTCTTTGTTGGGGTAAATGGTTTTGATGCCTTGGTTTTATAAGAAAAACTTTTCTTTCTACCATTTTTAGAATTGAAGTTCATCTTGCAATTGGGATAAACATAGATTCACATAATAATCTTCTTTCTTTTCATGATTTGGCACCATAAATGCATTCTCCTTGTTGGGATAAATGATTTGGATGCTTTGGTTTTGTATGAAAAACTTCTCTTTCTACCATTTTTAGAATTGAAGTTCATCTTGTAATTGGGATAAACGTCGATTCACATAATAATCTTCTTCTTTTTTAATGATTTGGCACCACAAACCCATTCTCCTTGTTAGGATAAATGATTTTGATGCTTTGGTTTCATAAGAAAAACTTCTCTTTCTACTATTTTTAGAATCGAAGCTTATCTTTCAATTGGGATAAACATGGATTCACATAATAATCTTCTTCTTTTTTCATGATTTGGCAACATAAATGCATTCTCCTTGTTGGGATAAATGATTTTGATGCTTTGGTTTCGTAAGTAAAACATCTATTTCTACCATTTTTAGAATTGAAGCTCGTCTTTCGATTGGGATAAACATGGATTCACATAATAATCTCCTTTCTTTTCATGATTTGGTACCATAAATACATTCTCCTTCTTGGGATAAATGATGTTAAGGCTTTGGGTTCATAAGAAAAACTTCCCTTTCTACCATTTCCTGGATCGAAGTTCGTCTTTCAATTAGGATAAACAAGGATTCACATAATAATCTCCATTCCTTTCACGATTAGGCACAATAAGCATATCCTCATTGTTAAGACAAACGATTTTGATGCTTTGGTTTTATAAGAAAAACTTCTCATTCCACCTTTTTAGAATCGAAGTTCATCTTTTAATTGGGATAAACATGGATTCACAGATAAATCTCCTTTCTTTTCATGATTTGGCACCATAAACGCATTCTCTTTGTTGGGATAAATGATGTTGAGGCTTTGAGTTCATGAGAAAAACTTCGCTTTCCACCATTTCTAGGAACGAAGTTCATATTTCAATTGGAATAAACATGGATTCACATAACAATCTCCTTTCTTTTCAATATTAAGAGCTATAAACACATCCTTATTGTTGGGATAAATGATTTTTATGCTTGGGTTCCATAAGAAAAACTTCTCTTTCTACTATTTTTAGAATCGAAGTTCATCTTTTAATTGGGATAAATATGGATTCACATAATAATCTCTTTTCTTTTGATGATTTGGCACCATAAACGCATTCTCTTTGTTGGGATAAATGATGTTGAGGCTTTGGGTTTATAAGAAAAACTTCCCTTTCTACCATTTCTAGGATTGAAGTTCATCTTTCAATTGGGATAAACATGGATTCACATAATAATGTCCTTTCTTTTCACAATTGGGCGCAATGAAGACATCCTCATTGTTGTGGTAAATGATTTTGATGCTTTGGTTTTACAAGAAAAACTGCTCTTTCTGCCATTTTTAGAGCCAAAGTTCGTCTTTCAATTGGGATAAACTTGGATTCACATAATAATCTCCTTTCTTTTTAGGATTTGGCATCATAGATGCATCCTTTCTGTTAGGATAAATGATTTTGATGCTTGCATGTCATAGGAAAAACTTTCCTTTCTACCATTTTTAGAATCCAAGTTCGTCATTCATTGGGGATAAATATGGATTCACATAATAATCTTCTTTCTTTTCATGATTTGGCACCATAAACGCATTCTCCTTGTTGGGATAAATGATTTTAATGCTTTGGTTTCATAAGAAAAACTTTTCTTTCTACCATTTCTAGAATCGAAGCTCATCTTTCAACTGGGATAAACTTGGATTCATGTAATAATCTCTTTTCTTGTCATGATTGGGCTCCATAAACGCATTCTCCTGATTAGGAAAAATGATATTTATGCTTTGCTTCCATAAGAAAAACTTTTATTTCTACCATTTTAAGAATTGAAGTTCATTTTTCATTTGGGATAAACATCATAATAATCTCCTTGATTTTCACGATTAGGCACAATAAACACATCCTCATTGTTGAGATAAATGATTTTGATGGTTTCGTTTTATAAAAAAAACTTCTCTTTCTACCACTTTAGAATCGAAGTTCATATTTTAATTGGGATAAACATGGATTCACATAATAATCTCCTTTCTTTTCATGATTTGGTACTATAAATGCATTGTCCTTGTTGGGATAAATGATGTTGAGGCTTTGGGTTCGTGAGAAAAACTTGCCTTTCCACCATTTCTAGAAACGAAGTTCATCTTTCAATTGGGATAAATATGGATTCACATAATAATCTTCTTTCTTTTTAATATTAGGAGCTATAAGCACATCCTCATTGTTGGGATAAATGATTTTTATGCTTTGGTCCCGTAAAAAAAACTTTTCTTTCTACTATTTTTAGAATCAAAGTTCATCTTTCAATTGGGATAAACAAGGATTCACATAATGATCTCCTTTCTTTTCATGATTTGGCACCATAAACACATTCTCCTTGTTGGGATAAATGATGTTGAGGTTTTGGGTTCATAAGAAAAACTTTCCCTTTTACCATTTCCAGGATCGAAGTTCGTCTTTCAATTGGGATAAACATGGATTCACATAATAATCTCCTTTCTTTTCACAATTGGCCACAATAAACACATTCTCATTGTTGGGATAAATGATTTTCATGCTTCGGTTTTACAAGAAAAATGGCTTTTTCTACCATTGTTAGAACTGAGGTTAATCATTCAATTGGGATAAACATGGATTCACATAATAATCTCCTTTCTTTTTGTGATTTGGCATGATAGATGCATTCTTTTTGTTTGGATAAATGATTTTGATGCTTGGATGTCATAGGAAAAACGCCCCTTTCTACCATTTTTAGAATCCAAGTTCACCAGTCATTGGGGATAAACAAGGATTCACATAATAATCTTCTTTCTTTTCACGATTTAGCACCACAAATGCATTCTGCTTGTTGGGATAAATACTTTTGATGCTTTGGTTTTATAAGAAAAACTTCTCTTTTGACCATTTTTAGAATCAAAGCTCGTCTTTCAATTGGGATAAACATGGATTCACATAATAATCTTCTTTTTTTTTTTCATGATTTGGCACCATAAACGCATTCTTCTTGTTGGGATAAATGATGTTGAGGCTTTGGGTTCATGAGAAAAACTTCCCTTTCCACCATTTCTAGAAACGAAGTTCGTCTTTCAATTGGGATAAACATGGATTCACATAATAATCTCCTTTCTTTTCAATATTAGGAGCAATAAACACATCCTCATTGTTGGGATAAATGATTTTTATGCTTTGGTTTCGTAAGAAAAACTTCCCTTTCTATTATTTTTAGAATCAAAGTTCGTCTTTCAGTTGGAATAAACAAGGATTCACATAATAATCTCCTTTCTTTTCATGATTTGGCACTATAAATGCATTCTCCTTATTGGGATAAACGATGTTGCGGCTTTGGGTTCATAAGAAAAACTTCCTATTCTACCATTTCTAGGATCGAAGTTCGTCTTTCAATTGGGATAAATATGGATTCACATAATAATCTCCTTTCTTTTCACAATTCGCCACAATAAACACATCCTCATTGTTGGGATAAATGATTTTGATGCTTTGATTTTACAAGAAAAACTACGTTTTCTACCAATTTTAGAATCGAAGTTCATCTTTCAATCGGGATAAACATGGATTCACATAAGAATCTTCTTTTTTTTCATGATTTGGCAACATAAACGCATTCTCTTTGTTGGGATAAATGATTTTGATGCTTTGGTTTCAAAAGAAAACCTTCTATTCCTACCATTTTTAGAATCGAAGCTCATCTTTCAATTGGGATAAACATGGATTCACATAATAATTTCCTTTCTTTTCATGATTTGGCACCTTTAACGTTGTTGGGATAAATGATGTTAAGGCTTTGGGTTGATAAGGAAAACTTCCTTTTCTGCCATTGCTAGGATCGAAGTTCATCTTTCAATTGGGATAAACATGGATTCACATAATAATCTCCTTTCTTTTCATGATTCGGCACAATAAACACATCCTCATTGTTGAGATAAACGATTTTGATGCTTTGATTTTATAAGAAAAATTTTTCTTTCTGCTATTTTTAGAATCGAAGTTCGTCTTTCAATTAGGATAAACATGGATTCGCATAATAATCTCTTTTCTTTTCATGATTTGGCATGATAGATGCATTCTCTCTATTGGGATAAACGATTTTGATGCTTGGATGTCATAGGAAAAACTTCCCTTCCTACCATTTTTAGAATCCAAGTTTGTCATTCATTGGGGATAAACATGGATTCACATAATAATCTTCTTTCTTTTCATGATTTGGCACCATAAACGCATCCTCCTTGTTGGGATAAATGATTTTGATGCTTTGGTTTTGTAAGAAAAACTTCTCTTTTTACCATTTTTAGAATCGAAGCTCATTTTTCAATTGGGATAAACATGGATTCACATAATAATCTTCTTTTTTTTTCATGATTTGGCACCATAAAGTCATTCTCCTTTTTGGGATAAATGATTTTGATGCTTTGGTTTCATAGGAAAAACTTCTCTTTCTACCATTTTTAGGATCGAAGCTCGTCTTTCAATTAGGATAAACTTGGATTCACATAATAATCTCTTTTCTTGTCATGATTGGGCACCAGAAACGCATTCTCCTTATTAGGAAAAATGATATTTACGCTTTGCTACCATAAGAAAAACTTCTATTTGTACCATTTTTAGAATTGAAGTTCATCTTTCATTTGGGATAAACAAGATTCACATAATAATCTCCTTTATTTTCATGATTAGGCACAATAAACACATTCTCATTGTTGAGATAAACAATTTTCATGGTTTGGTTTTATAAGAAAAACTTCTCTTTCTACCATTTTTAGAATCGATATTCATCTTTTAATTGGGATAAACATGGATTCACATAATAATCTCCTTTCTTTGCATGATTTGGCACCATAAACGCATTCTCCTTGTTGGGATAAATGATATTGAGGCGTTGGGTTCATGAGGAAAACTTCCCTTTCCACCATTTCTAGAAATAAAGTTCGTCTTTCAATTGGGTTAAACATGGATTCACATAATAATCTCCTTTCTTTTCAATATTAGGAGCTATAAACACATCCTCGAAGTTGGGATAAATGATTTTTATGCTTTGGTTCCATAAGAAAAACTTCTCTTTCTAATATTTTTAGAATTAAAGTTCATCTTTTAATTGGGATAAACAAGGATTCACATAATAATCTTCTTTCTTTTCATGATTTGGCACCATAAACGCATTCTCTTTGTTGGGATAAATGATGTTCAGGCTTTGGGTTCATAAGAAAAACTTCCCTTTCTACCATTTCTAGGATCGAAGTTCGTCCTTCAATTGAGATAAACATGGATTCACATAATAATTTCCTTTCTTTTTACATTTGGGCACACTATAGACATCCTCATTGTTGGCATTAATGATTTTGATATTTTGGTTTTACAAGAAAAATTGCTCTTTTTACCATTTAGAACCGAAGTTCATCTTTCAATTAGGATAAACATGGATTCACATAATAATCTCCTTTCTTTTCATGATTTGGCATGATAGATGCATTCTCTTTGTTGGAATAAATGATTTTGATACTTGGATGTCGTAAGAAAAACCTCTATTTCTACTATTTTTACAATTGGTATAAACATGGATTCACATAATAATCTTCTTTTTTTTATGATTTGGCACCATAAATGCATTCTCCTTGTTGGGATATGATTTTGATGCTTTGGTTTTATAAGAAAAACTTTTCTTTCTACCATTTTTAGAATCAAAGCTCGTTTTTCAATTGGGATAAACTTAGATTCACATAATAATCTTTTTTTTTTTCATGATTTGGCAACATAAATGCATTCTCCTTGTTGGGATAAATGATTTTGATGCTTTGGTTTCGTAAAAAAAGTTCTCTTTCTACCATTTTTAGAATCGAAGCTCGTCTTCCGATTGGGATAAACATAGATTCACATAATCATCTCCATTCTTTTCGTAATTGAGCACAATAAACACATCCTCATTGTTGGCATAAATGATTTTGATGCTTTGGTTTTACAAGAAAAATTGCTCTTTCTACCATTTTTAGAATCAAAGCTCGTCTTTCAATTGGGATAAACTTGGATTCTCATAATAATCTCTTTTCTTGTCATTATTGGGCACCATCAACGCACTCTCCTTGTTGGAAAAAATGATATTTATGCTTTCTTCTAAAAGAAAAACTTCTATTTCTACCATTTTTAGAATCGAAGTTTATCTTTCATTTGGGATAAACATGATTCACATAATAATCTCTTTTATTTTCACGATTAGGCACAATAAACACATACTTATTGTTGAGATAAATGATTTTAATGCTTTGGTTTTATAAGAAAAACTTCTCTTCTGCTATTTTTCGGATCAAAGTTCATCTTTCAATTAGGATAAACATGGATTCACATAATAATCTGCTTTTTTTTCATGATTTGGCACCATAGGTGCATTCTTGTTGTTGGGATAAATGATGTTGAGGCTTTGGGTTCATGAGAAAAACTTCCTTTTCCACCATTTCTAGAAACAAAGTTCGTCTTTCAACTGGGATAACATGGATTCACATAATAATCTCCTTACTTTTCAATATTAGGCTATAAACATATCCTCATTGTTGGGATAAAAGATTTTTATACTTTGGTTCCATAAGAAAAACTTCTCTTTCTATTATTTTTAGAATCAAAGTTCATCTTTCAATTGGGATAGGCATGGATTCACATAATAATCTCTTTTCTTTTAGTGATTTGGCACCATAAATGCATTCTCCTTGTTGGGATAAATGATGTTGAGGCTTTAGGTTTATAAGGAAAACTTTTCTTTCTACCATTTCAAGGATCGAAGTTCGTCTTTCAATTGGGATAAACATAGATTCACATAAAAATCTCCTTTCTTTTCACAAATGGGCACAATAAACGCATCCTCATTGTTGGGATAAATGATTTTCATGCTTTGGTTTTACAAGAAAAACTACTCTTTCTACCATTTTTAGAACTAAAGTTCATCTTTCAGTTGGGATAAACATGGATTCACATAATAATCTCCTTTTTTTCATGATTTGGCACCATAAACGCATTCTCTTTACTGGGATAAATGATTTTGATGCTTGGATGTCATAGGAAAAACTTCCCTTTCTACCATTTTTAGAATCCAAGTTCATCGTTCATTGGGGATAAACAAGGATTCAATTAATAATCTTCTTTCTTTACATGATTTGGCACCATAAACGTATTCTCCTTGTTGGGATAAAAGGTTTTTATGCTTTGGTTTGATAAGAAAAACTTCTCTTTCTACCATTTTTAGAATTGAAGTTCATCTTGCAATTGGGATAAACATGGATTCACATAATAATCTTCTTTCTTTACATGATTTGGCACCATAAACGCATTTTCTTTGTTCGGATAAATGGTTTTGATGCTTTGGTTTTATAAGAAAAACTTCTTTTTCTACCATTTTTAGAATTGAAGTTCATCTTGCAATTAGGATAAACATGGATTCACATAATAATCTTCTTTCTTTTCATGATTTGGCACCATAAATGCATTCTCCTTGTTAGGATAAATGATTTTGATGCTTTGGTTTGTAAGAAAAACTTCTCTTTCTACCATTTTTAGAATTGAAGTTCATCTTGCGATTGGGATAAACATGGATTCGCATAATAATGTTTTTTTTCTCACGATTTGGCACCATAATCGCATTCTCCTTGTTGGGATAAATGATTTTGATGCTTTGGTTTCATAGGAAAAAGTTCTCTTTTTACCGTTTTTAGAATCGAAGCTCGTCTTTCAATTGGGATAAACATGGATTCACATAATAATCTTCTTTTTTTTTCATGATTTGGCAACATAAATGCAATCTCCTTGTGGGGATAAATGATTTTGATACTTTGGTTTCATAAGAAAAACTTCTCTTTCTAGCATTTTTAGAATTGAAGCTCATCTTTCGATTGGGATAAATATGAATTCACATAATAATCTCCTTTCGTTTCAATATTAGGAGCTAAAAGGACATCCTCATTGTTGGGATAAATGATTTTTGTGTTTGGTTCCGTAAGAAAAACTTTTTTTTCTACTATCTTTAGAATCAAAGTTCGTCTTTCAATTGGGATAAACTAGGATTCACATAATGATCACCTTTCTTTTCATGATTTAGCACCATAAACGCATTCTCCTTGTTGGGATAAATGATGATGCGGCTTTGGGTTCATAAGAAAAACTTCCCTTTCTGCCATTTCTAGGATTGAAGTTCATTTTTCAATTGGGATAAACATGGATTCACATAATAATCTCTTTTTTTTCACAATTGGCCCCAATAAACACATCCTCATTGTTTGGATAAATGATTTTGAAGCTTTGGTTTTACAAGAAAAACGGCTCTTTCTACCATTTTTAGAACCGAAGTTCATCTTTCAATTGGGATAAACATTGATTCATGCAATAATCTCCTTTCCTTTCATGATTTGGCATGATAGATGCATTCTTTTTGTTAGGATAAATGATTTTGATGCTTGGATGTCATAGGAAAAACTTCCCTTTCTACCATTTTTAGAATCCAAGTTCGTCATTCATTGGGGATAAACAAGGATTCACATAATAATCTTCTTTCTTTTCGTGATTTGGCAGCATAAATGCATTCTCCTCGTTGGGATAAATGATTTTGATGCTTTGGTTTTATAAGAAAATTTTCTCTTTCTACCATTTTTAGAATCGAAGCTCGTCTTTCAATTGGGATAAATATGGACTCACATAATACTTTTTTTTTTCATGATTTGGCACCATAAACACATTCTCCTTGTTGGGATAAATGATGATGAGGCTTTGGGTTCATGAGAAAAACTTCCCTTTCCACTATTTCTAGAAACGAAGTTTATCTTTCCATTAGGATAAACATGTATTCACATAATAATCTCCTTTCTTTTCAATATTAGGAGCTATTAACACATCCTCGTTGTTGGGATAAATGTGCTTTGGTTCCTTAAGAAAAACTTCCCTTTCTACTATTTTTAGAATCAAAGTTTGGCTTTCAATTGGGATAAACAAGGATTCACATAATAATCTCTTTTCTTTTCATGATTTGGCACCATAAATGCATTCTCCTTATTGGGATAAATGATGTTGAGGCTTTGGGTTCATAAGAAAAACTTCCTTTTCTACCATTTCTAGGATCAAAGTTCATGTTTCAATTGGGATAAACATGGATTCGCATAATAATCTCCTTTCTTTTCACAATTCGCCGCAATAAACACATCCTCATTGTTGGGATAAATTGTTTTGACGCTTTGCTTTTACGAGAAAAATGGCTCTTTCTACCATTTTTAGAACCGAAGTTCATCTTTCAATTGGGATAAACATGGATTCACATAATAATCTCGTTCCTTTTCATGATTTGGCACGATAGATGCATTCTCTTTGTTGGGATAAATGATTTTGATGCTTGGATGTCATAGGAAAAACTTCCCTTTCTATCATTTTTAGAATCCAAGTTCGTCATTCATTGGGGATAAACATGGATTCACATAATAATCTTCTTTCTTTTCATGATTTGGCACCATAAATGCATTCTCCTGCTTGGGATAAATGATTTTGATGCTTTGGTCTTATTAGAAAAACTTCTCTTTCTACCATTTTTAGAATTGAAGCTAGTCTTTCAATAGGGATAAAACATGGATTCACATAATAATCTTCTTTTTTTTTTCATGATTTGACACCATAAACACATTCTCCTTGTTAGGATAAATGATTTTGATGTTTTGGTTTCATAAGAAAAACTTTTTTTTCTACCATATTTAGAATCGAAGCTCGTCTTTCAATTGGGATAAACTTGGATTCACATAATAATCTCTTTTCTTGTCATGATTGGGCACCATAAATGCATTCCCCTTATTGGGAAAAATGATATTTATGCTTTGCTTCTATAAGAAAAACTTCTATTTCTACCATTTTTAGAATTGAAGCTCATCTTTCATTTGGGATAACCATGATTCACATAATAATCTCCTTTATTTTCTCGATTAGGCACAATTAACACATCCTCATTGTTGAGATAAATGATTTTGATGCTTTGGTTTTATAAGAAAAACTTCTCTTTCAATCATTTCTAGAATCGAAGTTCATCTTTTAATTGGGATAAACATGGATTCACAGAATAATCTTCTTTCTTTTCATGATTTGGTACCATAAACGGATTCTCCTTGTTGGGATAACTGATGTTGAAGCTTTGGGTTCATAGGAAAAACTTCCCTTTCTACCATTTCTAAGATCAAAGTTCCTCTTTCAATTGGGATAAATATGGATTCACATAATTATCTCTTTTCTTTTCAATATTGGGAGCTATAAACACATCCTCATTGTTGGGATAAATGATTTTTATGCTTTGATTCCGTAAGAAAAACTTCTCTTTCTACTATTGTTAGAATCAACGTTTGCTTTTCAATTGGGATAAACATGGATTCACATAATAATCTCCTTTCCTTTCATGATTTGGCACCATAAACGCATTCTCCTTATTGGGATAAATGATGTCGAGGCTTTGGGTTCACAAGAGAAACTTCCCTTTCTACCATTTGCAGGATCGAAGTTCGTCTTTCAGTTAGGATAAACATGGATTCACAAAACAATCTCCTTTCTTTTCACGATTAGGCACAATAAACACATCCTTATTGTTAAGATAAATGATTTTGATGCTTTGGTTTTATAAGAAAAACCTTCCTTTCTACCATTTTTAGAATCGAAGTCCATCTTTTAATTAGAATAAACATGGATTCACTTATAAATCTCTTTTCTTTTCATGCTTTGGCACCATAAACGCGTTTTCCTTGTTGGGATAAATGATGTTGAGGCTTTGGGTTCATAAGAAAAACTTCCTTTCTACTATTTCTAGTATCAAAGTTCGTCTTTCAATTGGGATGAACATGGATTCACATAATAATCTCCTTTCATTTCACAATTGGCTGCAATAAACACATCCTCATTGTCGGGATTAATCATTTTGATGCTTTGGTTTTACGAGAAAAATGGCTCTTTCTACCATTTTTAGAATCGAAGTTCGTCTTTCAATTGGGATAAACATGGATTCACATAATAATTTCCTTTGTTTTCATGATTTGGCACGATAGATGCATTCTCTTTCTTAGGATAAATGATTTTGATGCTTGGATGTCATAGGAAAAACTTCCTTTTCTACCATTTTTGAAGTCCAAATTCGTCATTCATTGGGGATAAACTTGGATTCACATAATAATCTTCTTTCTTTTCATGATTTGGCACCATAAACGAATTCTCCTTATTGGGATAAAAGATTTTGATGCTTTGGTTTTATAAGAAAAACTTCCCTTTCTACCATTTTTAGAATCGAAGCTCGTCTTTCACTTAGAATAAATGTGGATTCACATAATAATCTTCTTTTTTTTAATGATTTGGCACCATAAATGCATTCTCCTTGTTGGGATAAATGATGTTGAGGCTTTGGGTTCAAGAGAAAAACTTCCCTTTCCACCATTTTTAGAAACGAAGTTCGTCTTTCAATTGGGATAAACATGGATTCACATAATAATCTCCTTTCTTTTCAATATTAGGAGCTATAAACACATCCTCATTGTTGGGATAAATGATTTTTATACTTTGGTTCCGTAAGAAAAACTTCTCTTTCTACTATTTTTAGAATCAAATTTCATCTTTCAATTGAGATAAACAAGGATTCATATAATAATCTTCTTTCTTTTCATGATTTGGCACTATAAACACGTTTTCCTTGTTGGGATAAATGATGCTGAGGCTTTGGGTTCATAAGAAAAATTTCCCTTTCTACCATTTCTAGGATCGAAGTTCGTCTTTCAATTGGGATAAACATGGATTCACATAATAATCTCCTTTCTTTTCGCTGTTGGCCACAGTAAACACATTCTCATTGTTGTTATGTGAATCCATATTTATCCTAATTGAATGATGAACTTTGATTCTAAAAATGGTCGAAAGAGAAGCTTTTCTCATAAAACCAAAGCAGCAAAATCATTTATCTCAACAATGGGGTGTGTTTATTGTGCCTAATCGTGAAAATAAAGGAGACTATTATGTGAATCATGTTTATCCCAAATGAAAGATAAACTTCAATTCTAAAAATGGTAAAAATAGAAGTTTTTCTTATGGAAGCAAAGCATAAATATCATTTTTCCCAACGAGAAGAATGTGTTTATGGTGCCCAATGACGAAAAGAAAGGAGATTATTATGTGAATCCATGTCTATCACAGTTGAAAGATGGACTTCGATCCTAAAAATGGTGGAAAAAGAAGTTTTTCTTATGAAACCAAAGCATCAAAATCATTTATCACAACAAAGAGAATGCGTTTATGGTGCCCAATCATGAAAAAAAATGAAAATATTATGTGAATCCATGTCTATCTTAGTTGAAAGACGAGCTTCGATCCTAAAAATGGTAGAAAAAGAAGTCTTTCTAATGAAACCAAAGCATCAAAATCGTTTATCACAACAAGAAGAATGCATTTATGGTGCCCAATCATGAAAAAAAAGGAGAATATTATATGAATCCACGTTTATCCTAATTGAAAGATGAACTTCGATTCTAAAAATGGTAGAATTTTCTTTATGAAACCAAAGCATAAAAATCATTTGTTACGGCAAAGAGAATGTTCTTATAGTGCCCAATCATGAAAAGAACGGAGATCATTATATGAATCCATGTTTATCCCACTTCAAAGACAAACTTTGATTCTAAAAATGGTAGAAAGTGAAGTCTTTCCAATGAAACTAAAGCATCAAAATCATTGATCCCAATGAAGAGAATGTATTTATGATACCGAATCTTGAAAAGAAAGGAAATTATTATGTGAATCCATATTTATTCCAATTGAACGATGAACTTCAATTCTAAAAAAGGTAGAAAGAGAAGTTTTTCTTATGAAACCAAAGTATCGATATCATTTATCTCAATGAGAAGAATGTGATTATGGTACCCAATGATGAAAAAAAGGAAATTATTATGTGAATCCATATTTATCTTAATTGAAAGACGAACTTCGATCCTAAAAATGGTGGAAAGAGAAGTTTTCTTATGAAACCAAAGCATCAAAATCGTTTATCACAACAAGGGGAATGCATTTATAGTGCCCAATCACGAAAAGAAAGGAGATTATTATGTGAATCCATGTTTATTCCAATTGAAAGACAAACTTCGATTCTAAAAATGGTAGAAAGTGAAGTTTTTCTTATGAAACCAAAGCATCAAAATCTTTATAACAACAAGGAGAATGTGCTTATAGTGCCCAATCACGAAAAGAAAGGAGATTATTATGTGAATCCATGTTTATCCCAATTGAAAGATAAACTTCGATTCTAAAAATGGTAGAAAGTGAAATTTTTCTTATGAAACCAAAGCATCAAAATCGTTTATCACAACAAGGAGAATGTGCTTATAGTGCCCAATCATGAAAAGAAAGGAGATTCTTATATGAATTAATGTTTATCCCATTTCAAAGATAAACTTCAATTCTAAAAATGGTAGAAAGAGAAGTTTTTCTTATGAAACCACGGCATAAATATCATTTATCCCAATGAGAAGAATGTGTTTATGGTGCCCAATGACGAAAAAAAAAGAAGATTATTATGTGAATCCATGTCTATCTCAGTTGAAAGACGAACTTTGATCCTTTAAATGGTAGAAAAAAAGTTTTTCTAATGAAACCAAAGCATCAAAATCGTTTATCACAATAAAGAGAACGCGTATATGGTGCCTAATCATGAAAATAAAAGAGAATATTATATGAATCCATGTCTATCTCAGTTGAAAGACGAACATCGATCCTAAAAATGCTAGAAAAAAAGTCTTTCTTATGAAACCAAAGCTTCAAAGTCATTTATCACAACAAGGATAATACGTTTATGGTGCCCAATCATGAAAAAAAAGAGAATATTATATGAATCCACGTTTATCCTAATTGAAAGATGAAATTCGATTCTAAAAATGATAGAATTTTTCTTGTGAAACCAAAGCATCAAAATCGTTTATTACAACAAGAAGAATGTGCTTATAGTGCCCAATCCTGAAAATAAAGGAGATCATTATGTGAATCCATGTTTATCCAACTTCAAAGACAAGCTTTGATTCAAAACATGGTAGAAAGTGAAGTCTTTCTTATGAAACCAAAGCATCAAAATCATTGATCCCAATAAGGAGAATGTATATATGGTGCCCAATGTTGAAAAGAAAGGAGATTATTATGTGAATCCATGTTTATTCCAATTGAACGACGAACATCAATTCTAAAAAAGGTAGAAAGAAAAGTTTTTCTTATGAAACCAAGGCATCAATATCATTTATCTCAATGAGAAGAATGTGTTTATGGTGCTCAATGATGAAAAGAAAGGAGATTATTATGTGAATCCATGTTTATCCCAATTGAAGGATAAACTTTGATCCTAAAAATGGTAGAAAGAGAAGCTTTTCTTATGAAACCAAAGCATCAAAATCATTTATCACAACAAGGGGAATGCGTTTATAGTACCCAATCACGAAAAGAAAGGAGATTATTCTGTGAATCCATGTTTATCCTAATTGAAAGACAAACTTCGATTCTAAAAATGGTGAAGTTTTTCTTATAAAACCAAAGCATCAAAATCATTTATCACAATAAGGAGAATGTGCTTATAGTGCCCAATCATGAAAAGAAAGGAGATTATTATGTGAAATAATGTTTATCCCATCTCAAAGACGAACTTCAATTCTAAAAATGGTAGAAAGAGATGTATTTTTTATGAAACCAAAGCACCAAAATCAGTTACGCCAATGAGGAAAATGTATTTACGATGCCCAATCTTGAAAAGAAAAGATATTATTATGTAAATCCATATTTATTCCAATTGAATGACGAACTTCAATTCTAAAAAAAGTAGAAAAAGAAGCTTTTCTTATGAAACCAAGGCATCAATATCATTTATGCCAATAAGAAAAATGTGTTTATGGTGCCCACTGACAAAAAGAAAGGAGATTATTATGTGAATCCATGTCTATCATAGTTGAAAGACGAACTTCGATCCTAAAAATGGTAGAAAAAAAAGTTTTTCTTATGAAACCAAAGCATCAAAATCGTTTATCACAACAAGGAGAATGCATTTATGATACCCAATCATGAAAAAAAAAAAGAGAATATTACATGAATCCAGGTCTATCTCAGTTGAAAGACAAACTTTGATCCTAAAAATGATAGAAAAAGAAGTTTTTCTTATGAAACCAAAGCATCAAAATCGTTTATCACAACAAGGAGGATGCATTTATGGTGCCCAATCATGAAAAAAAAAGGAGAATATTATGCGAATCCACGTTTATTCCAACTGGACGACGAACTTCAATTATAAAAAAGGTAGAAAGAGAAGTTTTTCTTATGAAACCAAGGCATCAATATCATTTATCCCAATGAGAAGAATGTGTTTATGGTGC